>JAABKK020055197.1:0-38323 GCA_011634745.2 Catotricha subobsoleta
ACAAAAACGCATACAAAATTTAACTTAACTAGAGTTTAGCGAACCGCTAAAATTGTTGTGAATACCGCCCTAAATCTTTCTAAATCGTATAGAAATGGAACGAAAACTATTTATTCTAAAATAAATAAATTAACATAGCAAGCTGTCTTGCTATTAATAATTATACTATACCAAACTATATCCACGCTCCAAAATCATTCTTTAAACTAAAAAGAATGTTTTCCAAATTTTCAATATTCTGCTTATCTGATTTGTTCATACGTAGCGTATATCTAAAAAAAAACTTTTATTGAATCTTAAAGCACAATCATGGTTAAACTAAAAATGTTTATTCAAAATATTTGTTGTACTTCTCTATCAAAATGATACTTTATTGTTTTTCTTCTTTTTTTTTTTTATACGTTGAAAAGGAAATTATGTTTACTTTTTCACATCACGCATTATTTTTCATCTTAAAAACGTTTTATTTCTCTTCATCTTAACTTCCCAACAACACCCCATCATTCACCCACATAAGCTATAGATATAGATATAGATGATCTGAATGAAACTGAGATCATAATATAATGTAAGCAAAGTAGGTACACAAAAATTCGATATGAAAATCCCTTATTTGATTATTTTCTTTAAATATACATTAAAAAAAATAAAAATAAAAAAAAAAATGAAAAAGGAATGAAAAAAATAAAATAAAGAACACCCTCGCCCTATTCAAATTGATGTGACGGGGGAAAGAGTGGTTGTTATAATATTTCTACATACATATATGTGCTGTGTGCGAGCATTGATATAAACGTTTGCTACAATACATTATTATTTATATGAGTTTAACCCCAAATTTCTATTAGGATAAAAAAGAAAAAAAACAGAAATTGTAATAAGAAACGACAAAAAGGAACCAAAATTTAACTCGTCTTATAAAAATAGTCGGTTAGATTGTAGGCCTCGCATCTCTTAGGTGTATATATCGATATGCTTATATATATAATTGGGTATGTTGTGTTTGTGTGGTGTGTTTATAAAACTAATACATTCATATACACAAAACTCTCATATAAATTTTTCTTATTTCATTTTTCCTATTTCTCGTATATTAAAATATATTTAAAAAGAGGGCATCACATCCTCTTCAAGCGCAAATTCGTTTTTTGTTCCTTTCTTCTTATTTTTTTTCCTCTGAGTCGTCTTTTTTTTTTTTCTTTCTTTTGATACGAAAACATCATTTTCTTATCCCTAATATAATATTATGTATAATCGCATCTTCCCCCTCATCCCCCTCCGAACCATTTGTTTGTGTGCGCAACATAATACATTGCCTTTTATAACTACTATAATATGTTAGCGATATATATATATATATATATATATATACCTATGTATATGTATATAAAAGTGTATAATGCGATATACGAATATTATAAGACACCAAAAATACTTCATTTCTCATTTAATCATCGTCTCCGGCTCCTCCGTATACCCATATACATATATTACATATTACATTACAATATAGACAATATAATAATACAAATATAAAAACATACATTCACATATTATAAATATAGAAAAGTTCTGAAAAACGAAAAAAACGAAGCGAAAGAATAAGAAGAAGAAGAAGAAGAAAAAGAAATTCATCCCCTTTTACCATATTATAACCGTGCTCATATATCCATCCTTGCATATACAAGAACCAGCCACCCATTCCACCCACTTATCTACCTACTACCCATTTTCCCATTCCAAATGGAAAATTTCACATACATAACATTAACTCATTCCATTTATACAATATCAACCTCACCTATATCGCACAAAACCTACACACAATAGTGTGTTCTTAGTCGTCGTTGTAGTCACCCAAAACTGTACCACCTAACACCCACCCTGTTCTCATCCTTAATGCTATCACCGCATAAAACTCATGTTTATTTTATTTTTTTCCCTTTTTTTCTTTTTATTTTAACTTCTATTTTTTTTTTTTTTTTTGCTATATATGCGGCTGTTTTTAATGGAATGGGTGGAGGGTTCGTTCATCGTTCATTTTATTCACATATACATTGGCATCGTCATTTCATACCACTTTT
This sequence comes from Catotricha subobsoleta, assembly GCA_011634745.2. Taxonomy (NCBI): domain Eukaryota; kingdom Metazoa; phylum Arthropoda; class Insecta; order Diptera; family Cecidomyiidae; genus Catotricha; species Catotricha subobsoleta. The sequence continues at coordinate 2,085 of JAABKK020055197.1, forward strand.
TTTTTCTTTTTTTTTTTTATATGCTACATACATTATACAATAATCCTCGTCCTCCCCCTCATATATGTTTATAAAAATATATTTATTTATTTTTGCTAACGCAAGAAGGTATATTAGTAGTGCAGAGCGCAGAGATATATTATATCGGGTAACACTTTGTAATAGGGTTGTTTTTTTTTTCTCGCATCGCATCTGTATATTTTTACTCAAATTTAATATATTTATTTATTTTCTTACATTTTTTGTTTGTTTTTTTTTTTTTGGTTTTGTGTTTAGTCCTTTCTCATATGGAAAGTAATATTTCAAGTGCTAAATAAATGCTGGCTGCTGAGTGGTGAATGAGAATCACTTATATTAACTTGTGATTTTCCATTTTGTTCTAAGACCGTCGATCAATTCTTCTTCAAATCTTTATTTTTCAGTTTTTTTTTTTTATTTTGATTACAACTACATATTTTTTTTATTAATTAAAAAATCACAAATATTAAACTTTTCTTATCTGAATATTATTACCATTTGGCACAGACGGGGCTTTTGGCTGAAAATATATTTTAAATACTTTATATTTGAAGTAGTTTACACTTAATTTAAAATGTATTTTAAAATAAAAATATATAAAAAAAAAATAAAATGAATAGTACGTATTTTTAAATACTTACGGAAATACTTTTTGAACAATGATAACAAGCGTGTTTTACACAAAAAAAAGTAAACGAACCATAAATTAAAAAAAAAAACTGCAGTGCTGTTTACAAAAGTATCTTCAATACAAAAAGTATATTTAAAATATGTCACTACTAAAATGTATTTTATATTTTGTAGTTTAATTAAGTATTTGAAAGAGTTCCATTCTCTGCCATTCGGATAGTTTTATCAATAGCAATATAATAATCATTAATAGCATTAATTAATATTTAAAAGAAAATGAAAACGAAATAAAATCATAATTCACAATATAATTTCTATACGTATATTTACTGAATAATATTAATACGAAAATATGAATATGTGTACATAAGTAGGTACCCATTTATTTATGTAGTCAATGCTTATATGTTTCAATGTAATGCAATACCATATTACTATTAGGATATAAATACAGTACGAGAGAATACTACGTGCGGGTACATTTTACTCTTCTTATCTTAAAAAAAAAAAAGAAAACAAAAAAAAACCCAAAGATATGTGAAAAGACACCAATAATTGCGCAGAGAAGACAAAAAAGGGGACGGCCTTTTAAAATCCCATATATTATAATGTAATGTATGTACATTGTACACATCGCACATGTAATGTTAGTACCTTATAGTACCTTCTTAGTTGGCATCTTTTATACACATTTACAAAACATAAGAAAATGTTTTTTGATATATAAATGTAATGAATGTAACGTATCTACATAAGTATATATTTATATATAGAAAATATAAATAAGAGCAACTCTATGTATATCTGATTTTTTTTTTTTTTATTTAGTTATGCTATTTGAACATATATTTATGTTTTTTGTGTAATTTTATATGTAGAACTGATAAGTATTTTATACGATTATAGTAAATTTATTAACGTATATAAAGAGTGATTTTTTGTTGAGAAGAAATTGTAATTATTTATTAATTAATTAATTAATTATTTAATTAAATTTAAAAGAAATGTTAATTTGCAAAACGCGTTCGTACTGATCGATGTATGTTACAATTTGTAAAATAGCAACGATACATTATCCTTTCAGAGTTAAAGCAACATATATTGGTGGAACAAAGAATCCTAAAGAATAATTTATTCACTTATAGAAACAATAAAAAATTAAAAAAAAAAAAAAAAAATGTAATTAGTTTTCAAATATTTAAAATTTATTCTTGTCATACAAATTATTTGTTTATTGAACGTAACTTTAAATTTAATTTCGCTACTAAACGATTTATTGTTGTTCAGAGACTTCTAAATTTCATTAATTTGATTTTCATAAAGCAAATTAAAACATTTTTTTTGAATAAATACCAAAATGTTCACCGGTCATTTTCAATGTTAACGATCTTCCATAACCAATTGAAAATGCACCAACATTTTCTCATACGTACAAATTACTAATGGCGTCATATGTATTTTTCAATTAGTTATTAATTAAAAATAAAATCAATTGATATACAAGAACTAATAAGAAAAAAAAAATAATATAGAAGCGCACGGCCATTCAAAACAGAATAATAATAAAATTGTTCGGTCAAAGGTTAATAATAAGCAATAAATTGTTTGTAAAAACAAAAACGTCAAATAAAAATTTTCGAGGCGATAACATTTTGTCAATTTATTTTATTAATTAACACGATATAAGTAGTCGGTTATATTATTTATATCCGTCAAATTCTTAAAAGTAAACTTTTATTAATTTTATAAGCCAGTTTTTCTGATGTAACGAATGTGTCATAATTTTTTTTTTTTTTTTTTATTATTGTTTGTGTTGTTTTGGTTTATTAATTTTTGTAAAAAAGAAAAAAAAAACAGAAAAAATTGAATAATTTTAATTTTAATTTAATATTTTAATTATACGTCTGAATGCGCAAAATACTAACTTGAAAATTATTCTGTTGAATCGCAAATACGAAAATATATTTAAAGAATGATATTTATTTATGCAAAACGAGAATGGAATTGGAATCAATTGAAATGCATGAGAATTTAATAATGATTGTCGAGACACATTATGTTCCGGCAAATAAAAAAAATTTAAATCTACATCAGAATATATCGTAATTTATAATTAAATTAAATTAAATTTAAATAAAAAGAAAAAAAAACGAAACAGATTTGTTTCCTTTTTTTTCCTTTGAAGATAAAATGTAATGAGTCGCGCTTTCAGTATATAAAACCTTAGTTGTGTACCAAAAAAATGAGCGAAATATTTATACGCACCGCCACTAAGCATCAAATACATCTCTTAAGTTATTACATATACCTTACCAACATTTATATTGGAACTAAACTAAATGTACCGCACCGCATATATTTTTATTTATTTATTTATTTATTTTTTGTTGTTTTTTTTTTTCTTGTTGTTTTTGTATATATACTCCAACTGCTCTCTGCTACTTATACTTAATATTATCTCGGCAACACACTTTACAAGCATTATATAGCTTTTATTGGACGACGAAACAATGTGAAAGAGTTGGGGCTCACAAAGCAAAACGTTAATTGGTCCAGTATAAGGAGGCGTCTGACGATGCTGATGATAATGTTGATGATGTGTGTGGCGGCGGCAGCAGCAGCAACAATAACAAAAACAGCAACATGAGTTTTTAGTAAGAGGTATATAATATTTGCAATTCCGTTGTATTTGTATATACTTTACTTACTACTAACTACCTACTAAAAATTTCTATATTTATTATTTTTCGGTATGCTAGTAGATAAACACAAACGAATCGAATAGAGTTGAAGTTATAAAAATGTATATAGTAATAGTGAAACGTAGCAAGCGGGTGTTATATATTTTATTTGATATACAATGGATAAATATATGGTTTTATTTATTTATTTTATTTCTTTTTTTTTTGTTATTTTTTTCTTTATTATTTATAAGAAATAGAGATAGTAAGAAATATGTAGGTATATAAGAGAGCCGTCGATGAGATTATAATAAAATGTAACTAAACAGCGAACATATTGTGTATATACCGGATAATATTTATATTATAAGTGGGTAGATATACAAATATAAGTTTAGTAAGAGTTGTTCATCGGTCATCGTCGTTGCATTGTCATTGTAATCGTTGAAAAGATTTTTCGTATGATTTTTCATATACAAGAATTTGGTTATTGCAATATTAAATTGTAATGTTTTGTATTTTATATAAATGTTATTATTATTTAAAATAGTTACGTTTTTTGTCACGGTTAAGGTAATGTAAATGATAATGGTCATGACGGCAGTTGTATTGTTTTTTTTTTTTTTTGTTTCTTTCTATTTTGTTACATTAAAATGAATACATATATATATGTAATATTTTATATATGTAGATATTATTCGCGTGTCCTGTATATTACTCGTAATTATATTTATTAATATTTAAAATATATTCAAATTTATAAACAAATACGGTTAAATAATTTGAAAGCGCAAGACGCCAAAATGTTCATTAATACATACATTTAATTATAAATGTATCTTGTGCGTCAAACCCATCCACAAGAATAATAACCAACCAAATGACTGGATGCGATCAATTATATATTTATTAAAAGTATATATTCCAGTGGTTATGTATTAAGAAGAGTATAGCAGAGGCGAAAACAATTGTATATAAATGGATTTTGTTTATATATTTATAACAAAATAATGTGATATGCGTCGGAGACACATATTCAATGGTATTGTTATATATATATATATATATACGAGGCGAGGGAACATCGAAAACCAATTAGCACACAGATAGCACCTACCCAACATTGCGCATTGTATATAAATTATCGCAAACATAGCACATAGCACATAGCACATACACTCATACACACACACACATATATACATACAAATGCTGCTACTATACTTACACAATTGCACAATACATTTTCATAAATCGCTATGTTACGGGTTAAAATATATAATTTCGGCGGGGATGCTGTGTGCGGTGCATTTTCACATAATATGTTAATGCGTTGTGTCATGTATATTATAACTTATATACCTTTTTTGGGTCTTTTGCTTAGCTTAATATACCATTTATAGACACAACCCCATTTTCATTTATGTAGAGTTAGGAATTCTATTTCGGTACCTATCTTAATATATATTTAACGTTGTTTTTACCCGCCCACATGGCCACATGTACCCTATAAATTTTTATATATATATATATTCTAGTTATTTAAGATTATTTATTATGTACAATGTAAATAGTATTATTTTAGGATACTTTTTATTGCTATTGTTTTTCTGTTATTTACATTACACGAACTTAATTACCAACATTACAAATAGCATAACAATACGTTTAGGTTTTAGACTAACAAAAAAAAAAAACAAAAACTGGTTACTGATTTTTAATGCTAACCAATACAGAATTTCCAATATGCTTCAAGCAATTTAATATCATTTAAAATTCTACATTGTTTACTTCAATACATATTTACTTATTTGTAACCATACCACTCGAAACGCAGACTAGAGTCTAACTCTGGTGTCTGTCTAGAGGTAAAATGTGTGGTTTGTATAAATTATGCAGGCGAAATATTCACACATTGGATAGAAAATTGTCTAGATTTTAACGTTATTTGAATATTCTTCTTTTTTTTTTAGTCTGAAACAGCGACACAAGATCAGTTTGATCTGCTAACATTAAATTTACCGCAGAATACTCTTGTATATAATCTGATAGATTATACATGATGCTTCGATGTAAATGTGACTGTTCCGGAATAGATGAAACCTTAGGACTCATTGATGTCAATTTATGTTTTATACAAATTTACTTGAATCAGTAATATTTGATTTCTATACGTTGCATCATTTCTACTAGAATGCTATGCTTATTTTATAGTCCTAAGACAAAAATATCAGCATACTAGCATTAGGTATAGCACACATTATAATGTAAGCCATAATCCTTAAATAACCTATATCAATAATAATGATTTTTAAACCAAACTAAAATTAAATAATACGCGTCCAAGTTCGATATATGAACGTATATTCGCTCCAACCATCTCATTAATTAATTATAATTAAAAAGGTAAAAAAACAAGAGAACCATAAAACAAAAAGAAGAAACATACACACACAGGTTTTAGTTTATATAACTATGACAGTAGGTACATCTAAACAAAAAGTTAGTTTAACTAACCAATGCAACGCTTAATATCCAATATATAGAATATGTCGTGGTTGTTACTGCTGCTGCTGTTGCTTTTCTTGAATTGTTGTTTTGTATATATTTTTATTATATACTTGGTAGTTAGCTTAGTCGCTGTACATACATGTAATCGTAATGCATAGAACATTTATATATAATATATATATATATATATATATAATTTTTTTGCAGAGTTCAAATTTATATACAAAGATTATAACGCCGCCCTTTTATACACTACATTAATGTACTTTACTTTACTCTTTACATTATTTTCTTTTCTTCTGTTTTGCTTTGTTGTTGGTTTTTATTTAAGTATGTATAGAATTTTTTTTTATTTTTATGAAAATATTCGCGCAAGCAGCCTTTTTTTTCCTCTTAGCGATCATCTAAAAATGTATGTATAAATACCGGTCGCATTGCCATATAATAAAATATAATATGCGGCGTTCGGATAAATGAAACTCCTTCTTCTCACAGCTATAATGCTTAATGCATTTTTATATACCCTACACATATATTTAGTAATGTTCATCATATATGTACATTTGTAGATAAAGGAAAGTTAATATAGTTGGTTAGCAATATTAACAATGTTGAATGAAAATATATAGTAATTAAGAAAATGGTGCGCCGAACAACAAATTATAACGCAGTAACATTATTTTCTGGTATTAGAAATTATTATGTCTATTTCATATTATATTTTTCAATAATTAGTTGAAATGGTGAATATGATTTGCGGAAAGTTGATTTGAAAGGATTTACTATATAATTGAATTTAAAATACGTCTTATGCTGCTTTTCCAAACAAAAAAAAAAGCAATTATTTCTGATATGAAAATTAATATTAATTAATTCATTAATTTTAATTATGATTTATTTGATTTTTCAACAATTAAGATCGATCTAAATAATAAAATTTAAAGGATTTTTTTCTTTTTTTCTTTTGTTTCAATTAATAGGTACGTGTTTAAATAAAGTTATATCATTTAATTTATCATATCATTTTCTAGTAATGGTAATGAAATACTCGTAGTTTCATTTTCCGTTAAAAGAACATTTATAAAAAGATTAATTATTATAATATAATTTGAAGATAAATGCATTTAATATAAGTTTAAAATTAAAATATAACAAAATATTCATGTTTTCAAAAATTGCAGACAGAAAAAATTATGATAATAAATTCGCACATTCAAATGTAAATTCATTTTTTTGTTTTAATTTTTTTTATACCGAATTATATATTCTATCCAAACCCATAACACGAGCACACTATCATTCTGAATACACTTAGTTGGTTCCTTTATATACAAATATGTATTTTTGTTAATTAAAAAGAAGACGACAGAGCGCGCATCCTCTGTACGATGCGCCGTTTTTCTCTTGATACTGCTGCTGTTGCTTGTCATTGGCGTTACCACCCTTTATCCTTTTATTTCTCGTTTTTTTTTTTTTTTTTTCTTTTTTTGTATAATTATATCCACGAATTATATTTTCATGTATGTATTAGTGGTGTGTATATTTTATGTATGTATAGTAGCTGGTAGGTGCCCGTGCCTGCGATTTGCCCACCTATCGCGCAAATGCAATAAAAATAATTTTCTTCTTTCTGATATTCTAGCTATCGCTTATATATATTAGGAAAAAATGTGTGTTATAGTAGAGGACTGACTAAATATGTTGGTAGAATATAGATATATATGATTTTGGTCCATCGCATATTCACTAAGTGTAGGTATGTGATGTGTATTGTTGAACTGGGGAGCGGCACGCGATAAATCGCTAAAATTTTTGTACACTCCTATTTTTTTATTTATTTTTTTATTTTTATTTTTTATCCTACCCGCGTTATATATGAGCATATTGAGCAAAACGAAGAGTAGAGAAATGGCATAATCTGTATTTGGTGGTGTCAGAGTCATTCCCATATAAATTTCCATTCTGTAAATGTGTGTTTTATTTATTATTTCATCCACCGAAACACATTTTGCGAGCAGCATCTTTTTAAAATTACCTATACTTATTATAACTATACTAACTCTCTATATATAAATATATGTGTGTGGTGTATTGTGTAATTTATATCCTCTATCCATAAAAAATATAAATAAATAAATAAATAAATAAATAACTTACCGAAAATATCTATCAGAAAAAAAACAAAATCTCTATGCCGATAATGTCGTGTATTTATCGAAATTATATAAATTTGAAATTGTTTTTTTTTGTTGCCCATTTTGAAATTGGTATCAGAACGACATTTTATTTTTATTTTTAATTTTATACTCCTCTTAAAATTTATAATTATTAACATAAATGCTTGAAGGTTATTTATTACTAACTTTTTTTAGTTGAACAAAAAAAAAACAAACAAAATTTAATATTTAAAACTTATGAAAATAAATTTTGTTCATTTTTAATCATTTCCATCGAGTTCAATTATTTATTTATATTTTTAATCATCAATTCGTCCGCCCAATAAGCAAAAAAATCATTCCATCGACATATGTAATAATGTAAAAGTATATAAAAGTCTTGCACACACACGAACAAAATTCCATCACACATCGAAACTGCATATATAATATAAATATGTATAACCCGAACATATAGTATAATATAATAATAATTAAATTATTAAAATCTGATGGTAAATTGATTTGTTCTTGTGTCGGTGTCATCGGGCGGTTTCATTTTCATAACTGCGCGTTGTTTTATCAGTTTCGTTATTATTAGCGCCTTCAAATGGTACATAATGAGTAAATAGGATGATTAAATTTTGGGGTTGGTATTTTGTATGATTTTGGTTGGTGTTCAAATTAGATGAAAACTATATCTATAGTGCGAAGGTATAGAAATATATAGAAATATATAAATATATTTTTGGTACATTATATTATTCGTGTCTCGCAGTATTTGGTATATAAGCTAAATGTGAATCGAGAAAAATTTTGTGGCACCAATCACAATGATTTTCGTTAATGATTATGCGCGCATAATAATTTTCATGTAAAAATTTGTATTTAATTTCTATTTTTTATTGCGATACTAATTTCATCCTTAAAATGTTTTTATTTCTAATTTCACATATATTATTACAATTATTATTAAAATATTATTTATTATTTGCTTGTAAAATAATTGTCAGCATTTATTTTTTTGCTACTGTTGTCACATGACCGCAATTATCCATGTCAATTTCTCATATCATCATTTTGCACATCACAAAATTATTCGCTTTTATGAAAGAAATATAATCGAAATGGATAATAATAAATTAATGATGATTATGATTATTATTTGTTTGTTTTGTTTGGAAAATTATTTTAATTTAGCTAAATTATCTATTTTTATTTAATTTATTATGTATTTCTATTTTTTTTAATTTTCTATAATTTCTAAACTTTAATTAAATAATGAATTGTGCAGATGCGTTTAACACACGACAATAACAAATATATAAACAATTTTTCTCTTCTTTTCTCATTTCGTTTGTATGTAATTCTGTCCAAAATATTTAATAGCTTCAGTTAAAAATATTTATAAAAAAAATTATATTAACTGCATACACATTAATGATTTCCGTTTTTTCTTCTTCTTTTTTTTTTTAATTCTGTTCGATTATTATTTTTCTCTGTTTAAAAAAAAAAAAAAAATAAACAAAATAGAAAAAAAAATGATTATTTTAAAAACGAGTACAGATTTTACTAAATAATAATTTGCAACTTTATATAATTTTATTTTTAGTTTTTAGTTTTTAATTTTTCTGGAATTTCTTGTACAATCACCATTTTTAATTATGTTTTGTTTTGTTATGTTCTTTTTTTGTTAGGTTTTTTGAATACATTTTTGTTTGGTTTGTAAGACTATATTTCCGATGACATTACCGTGTAGTTACGCTTGTGCATTGATAATGAATGTGAACAGTGACATAAGAATAGATAAAATAAAAGAAAGAAAAAATAAAACAAAACAACATTGTGAAGAAAATCGTTTTTTTTTTTTTTTTGATTGATAGTTTTTTCTCATCTAAATTCCATTTAATAAGGTAATCAAAGATATTTGTTTCAGTGATTAAAAAAAAAGCATACACAAATACACCGATTTTTATGTCTCGAACGGTATTTTTTTTTGAAAAAAACTTCATCATTACAAATGCGTTTCGCGCATAATCCAGAATATAATTAAGAATACACGGTAGGTCTCTTCAAGCCATCTCTTCACCTCTTCCACATAAAAAATTACCATCATTGTGTGCGATCTCATTCAAAATAATAAAATTGTTTTCAGTCATAATTTGCTCAGCATTTAGCACCTTATATGCTTTGTGTTGTTTGGTAAATTGAAAGCAATTGCAATAATATTTAAAATTTTATCAAAATTTCGGTGATTATTTGTGTGTAATGGAAATTGTTTTGTTGAAATCTTGACTAAATTGATTGTGCAGAGTTTTGACATAATAAATAACGTTTAATATGTAAATATTTCCAAATACAGTGGATAGATTTCGACAGAATCATATAAACATCTATCAGAAGATTTTATTATTTATTCGTATCGTATGTAAAAAAAAAAAGAAGTGCGTAATGTGTGCAAATACCCGCGTGTATTTCATGTGATTTAATGTATATTTATTGTCACATTTTCTTCATCTGTTATTGATATTTCACAACAACAAACACTAACTATAATGTATCAAAACGTGCTTAAATTCAAATTTGATTAATACCCGCGCGCGTACGTCATGCTGTTTTCTATAAAATAATATAATGATAACATAAAAAAGAAACAAGAAAAAAAAATGGAAGACTAAATAAAAAAATGAATAAAACAGATCGACAAAACACGTGCGACAATTATTTAAAATTGTAATATGTCTATACATTTGATTTTATTTCGGATGTGCCTATCATCCACATTCTGAGGTAATATTCCAATTTTTTTTTTTTCATTATTATTACTTTTGCTTTTTTAAATAAACTTTCTTACAGTTTATATTATCAGTTATCGAATAAGTAAGTAGTGTTGTTAAGTAATTGCATATTGATGTGATGTAATTTGGTTCGATGGCATATTGATTTTATAGATTCGTAAAATTCTTCATATAAATCAGGTCGCTCGCTTAATTATCATACAAAAAAAAATAAAAATAAATAAATAAATAGGTAAATAAATTGAGATTTTGTGATTTTCATTGAATATAAATAAATAAATAAATATGTATCACTGGTTCAATTTCTATATAAATATTATATTTTAAATAAACAATTAAATCACTGAATTACAGATTTATTTTAGAAATTTTTCAATTAGTTTTTTTGACAGTTAAAATAAATGGAGAAAACTATTTAACATTAATCGAATTATTGTAGTGTTTTTTTTTTTAAATTTAATTTTTATTTAAAGGAAATTATTGAAATTATTTTCCTCGAATTATTGAATTAATTTATTAAGTATGACAATTGAAATTATGTTAGAATAACGATAATGTTATCCCATATATAATCATAACCATTTTACCCTCAGAGAAACATCATAAATATCTTATGAATATGATTACGATTTATGTCAATATATTTCCATACAGGATAATAATAATAATAAAAAAAAAAACATTTATTTAATTAATGAGTGCGCATTCAGACAGTTTAAATTGTTTGTTTATCAAATGAAAAAACTATTGGCGGACTAATTAATTAACAATTAAATCGCTTAGATATCAGCACGTCATAATATGTTCAGTAAGTCCAAATCACATGTTTAATTAAAAACATCCATCATTTCACTTCCATATTTACGTTCAGAAATCAGAAATAGTTTCTTTTATTTAACAATTTAGTTTTGAATTAAATGATAACCGTCTGAATAGCAAAACTTTTCTAATACCTTCAAATTATAATTTTCTTTTTTATTTGCCATTTAAAAAAGAAATATATTAGAGAAAATCACTTTTGTCATTACATATAATGAGAAAATGGACTTCTTATTGTAAGTACCTACATCTACATATGATAGCCATTCACAACATCAATACATATACTTACATATAAGCATACATTTAGAATACGATAAGTAATCAACGTATCGCAAACGATTCACTAAATTTTTAACTTAGTGGGACTTTATGATCGATAATTTAATTAATTTTATTGTAAACAAATCAAACGATTTGTCCTTTCTGAGCACCACTCGCAATCTTTATTTATTAGAACATAAAACCGTTGCCACTGTAATTTAAACAAAACGCTATGTGGTAACATGACGATATTTTAAAAATAATGTTATTTGAATAATGAGATTTTTTAATCGAAATATTTACGAATAGATATAAGAATTGTGGTACCACATATAAAACACGTCACGATTTTCTTTATATTGAAACTAAATAGAATGAACTATAGCAGTTTGGAATATCTATGAACAATATGTGCAAAAAGAAATTAAAATTCGATAGCACATCTCTTTGATTATAAAATGTCTCGAGATACATACTTTTAAAAACGCATGTCATCCTTCTAACGCTATTATCAATCTGGATGGATGTGGTTTCCATACTTATACATACATTGACATTCATACTTCTCTTTCATATTTCTCTTAATTTGTATATTTTCATAAAATAATAAATTATAATCAATGAAGATTTTTAGGCATGTCCTTGTAATAAATAATTAATTATCTATTTTCATGTTATATCTTCATTATCGAAAATAAATAATTTAATTAATTAATGTAGACATCTATTTTTCCTGAACGACGTTGCTAGCAATTTTACTATAGTAAGTGAGAGCGCGCTCATCCATTTGGATTTTGTATATTTAACAATATTACAGCTATATTGTCAAGCTCAATTAAATCTTTGATTTTCATATATTTATAGTATTTAATGTAAACTCTTTACTTTATAGTGATAAGACAATAACATTGATCGTTAAATTTATTGCACAAAGTTTCATTCATCATGGCAATTATCAATTTTAATTGGATTGAATATAGTGAATAAGTGAGTGAGATGTGATTACGTATTGCATGTTATTTAATTTAATTATCACGTCTAAAGGCTACGTCTGTCCATTTATTTAATTGATTGGAAAGAAAATGAATTAAATATGGTTAAAATATCAACATTTTTAGCATCATCATAATCGGTTAAAAATAATTTCTATATTATTTTGCTATAAGTATTTGTATCTGTAAGATTTTATAGACATTGGAAGAGCTAAAATTTTTATTTTTTATTTCTTTTTTTAGAATATATAAAATATTATATTATTTGCGCACGAGCATTGTGCGAGATTCCATTGTTTATTACCTTTTAGCGTTATATTCGTCGCATGAATATGGACGCTTATACATATTTTTGTTTTTAATTTTCTTTTTGTTTATTTTACAGGGTTTAGTATCGTCGATAGTTTTGTCGATAGTTTTTACCTAATTTTTTTCGATACTTTAATTAAAAATTTAAAAAAATATATGCTAAAAAGAATCGAAAATATAGTTTCGATACAAAAGCATACATTCAGAATCAGACCATAGAAAGAACATACATTTTCACTCAATAAAACAAAGTCTTCAAAACCGTATTCTGACAATAAAATTCAGAGCAAAACTAAAAATTTTTCAGAATGGTCAAACCAAAAAAAGTGCTCTTAGAGCACCTTTTCAGTGATGTGATAGATTTCTAGAGCAACTTAAAGAAGATGCAATAAAAACAAAATCTCATTCCGATTTTTAACTCTCGAATAAACCGAACATACAAAAATTGCAAATTAGACGGAGTTGAGATCTAGACTGAATAAAAGGAGATCCTATTACAGATGTCGATATAGCGTTGGTGTTGAAATACATAATTTCGATACTTCGATAACGATATGATACCACTTACCAGTATCGTTTTTGAAACTATATCGGTATCGTTTCGATACGAACACTCCGCAACCCTGTTTATTTATTTATTTATGTTACTTTGTTTCTTGTGCAATACACGACAACATCGAAGACAATGTATTATTTATCAAACGCATATATGATGTGTATGCGCGCTTAATTTTATATTAAAAATCCAATATCATTCTGTGCATCTGCTATGCGGCATATAGAAACTTATTGTTTTTTTTTTTTTGAAAAATTAAAAATTAAAATAAAAACAAAAAAACCAACTATGTATAAAAGAAATAAACCCGAAAAACAAACCAAAAACGCACTACTAACAAAAATATTGCTCTTCTAACAAATGTTTGCCTAAAGCCATCACATAGCACCGCACACAAGTTTTGTATTATTTAATCGTGCATCGTGTGCCCAATGTTTCGCGCGCGCTATTGTTTCACAGTTTTTAATGTAATTTAATTTAAAATAAATAAAATCAAAGAAGAAGAAAAAAAAATACAAGAAGACGATTTTATATTCGAGAAAAGAAAAACACAATAAGAAGCGCGATCAAAGAGGTATTTTATAAAATTTGATTTTGTTTCTTTTTCATTTTACCTTAATGGTTGATTGTGTGCGTTCACGATTTATGTGTGTAATTAAAATTATAATATATAAATACAAAATTATCGCGACCACAAGCTTTTCGTTGCTTTGCCTCTTTTCTATATAGGTTTTTTTTTTTTGATTTTTTTTTTGAAATGCTGCACAATACAAAATTTTAATATATTTAGCGGAAAAATAAAGAGAAACATTTGAAATGTAAGGAAACACCGCTGCAAAATAACAATGCACACACCGAATCCAGTTTTCTAAATATGTAGTTTGTTTGTTTGTTTGTTTTTGTTTTTGTTTTTCGCAATAAATTTATTTAAAAATCCGAATTTATCCGAAATTTAAAATTAATGAGAAAAGAACCTTCCATATCCATCTTAGACCCATTCAATATTCAATAAATCTACTTAATTGCTAACATTGAAAAAAAATTAATAAGAAGAACAATTAGATGAGCTTTTTAAATTAGACATAAAAATATCGGCAAAATGACAAAGTAATAAACAATCGAACACAAAATAAGAGTAGCATCAAAATTTCTATTAAATAATTAAAAATGAATATAGAAAACTATGAACAATGTTTTTATATGTGAATGGAACATCCGACCACCGCATAATGTATTAAATTAAAACACACCTAAATTAATCTGACAGGTTTGACTGTGATTCGTTCACTATAATTTTTTTATGAATTAATTCGACAGCATTTCTTTTTAAAAGGACAATTGAACGTTGAGTGTATTGAATGTGTTGTAATATATGTATTAGACGATTTCGAGTGAACTGAAACAGTGAACCGTAATCAATAAAATCGATTAACTGCGATATTATTTGCTCGTATATTAAATTACTTATGCAATTAATGTAATTACACCAAAAATTTAAACAATTTTCATTCGAAAATTACGTCTCATATCCAAATCTATTTTCTTTTTCATTTCTTTAGCTGCAATAAGAGTTACGACATTCACTTTAGTTTCATCTGAAATCAAAACCCCATTATTCTAATTACTTTTGTCAATAGAACATCGTAATATGTATTTCATTTTAATCGAATATCAAATTTAATTAACTGTAATTACCAAATTAATCAACAACGTTTCAATGTTTTTTTTTATAGTTTATAGCTTTAGACAATGGCATTCATTTGTGTATGTACTTAATTCATTAAACATAAACATTTACAGAAATGTACTTGGTGGACTCTGTGTCTGTGTCTAAAATTGATTAAAACCTGATTTCGATACTATTATGGAAATAAACAAAAGGTGTGCGCGCTCTTAGGTAATTTCTTTTATGAAACAAAATATTATTTTTCAATTTTGGTTGTATTCGATATTGTATCGATAACGCCAAACCAACATATTTCATAAAACACAAAACTAAACACACTCACACTCAGAAAAATGTATGAGGTTTGAGTTAGAGAACATTATTAATGTCGAAGTCAATGTGGAATATTGTATAATAAACACAATGAATATACCCATTAAATCATTATTTTTGTTTGTAGACAAGAGAAAAAAACACAGAATTAAATAAAAAAAAAAAAAAATAAATAAATAAATAAAATAAAATAATAATAAAAAAAAAAAAAAAAAAAAAAACAGCTGGAAATAATTGATATTGATTATAAAAGTAATGGGTGCGGATACACAATTAAATCTATGTAGCTCACCAACTACTAACTTATGAATAAATACCTCGAGGTACGCGACAGAGGGAAATATTATTTTAAATCAATTTACTTCTTTTTTCTTTTTTTCTTTTTGTGGTGATGGTGGCGGTGGCGGTGGTGGCTAGTGACGGTGGAAATGATTATTTGTAGAATGAGTTGACGGATAATATCTACGAAAATAAATTTTGTAGCTGCTTTTTTTTTTTTTTCTTTTCATATTTTCATTCTTGACATTGTTGTAGGTGATGATGATGTGGACAATGAAAACGGCCGAAAATAGTATAATTCCAATAATTTTCTTTAATTAATTATTAAAACCAAAGTTAATGATCGATTAAATAGAAATGTTAGGTTTGTGCAATGTGTATGGGTCTTATTATTAATTTCGATATGTGTTCGGGCGTAAACAGTGGAATAATTTTATCAAAATGGAATCGTCAAAATAATTCTTTGTTTGATAAAAGAAAAAAAAAAATCTATTAACTTTATAGAAATTAAGTAATTGAAGGTTCCATTTGTATTAGATTCTATGTGATTTTTGAATAAAACTGTGTGTCAGTGATGTCTGGATTTTAGGCAATCTAGGTTTAATAGAGCTGGGACATATAAGGGGTATTCCCGTAAACACCTGTACAGCTCTTGTAAAGTTACTATCCTTGTAAAAATTCTGTTATGGCCAATTTTTATATGGAGAGATGCAAGCTTACTATGGTAGTAATAGTACGTACATACGTATGCTAGGGTTTTTACAACGTTACCGGAATACCCATTATAAATTGAATCACAATTATAGATTGAATTTTTCGACATTTCTAATACGTTAAATCGAAAATTATGAAGAGTGTTTTGCAAATTACCCAAGATGTAAATTAATTAAAATAATCTCAAACTTATATCCAAAATGAAGGTGACGACTGTTCATCTTAAATATATTGATTTATTTTGAGACAAAATATTTAAAATTTCAATTCAAAAGACATTACAACATATACGGTGTGTTTAAAAGCTCATGCTTCCTCAGGACGGCCCTGGTCTGGCTGATATTATTTGAAAAACACAAAAATTCAATGTAGCAACGAGATTTTCATTCGGCTCTGTTTATTATTTTTGTTTCTTCTTATTTTTAATGTTTGTTGATGGTTACTGCGATGATTAAATTTAAATACAATTGTTCATGTGTGTGTGTGTGTATATTGCTATTTAAATTACTGCAATTATATATATTTTCAGTCGATTTTGTACCGATTGGTTACTCTTGTTTTGCTTCTTTTTTTTTTCGTAATAATTATTATTCTTGGTTAGAAAACGTTGAAGGTGAATATTACTTTAAAGAATAATTAAATAATTTTCAAGTAAATACTTGGAACCTAATTAACTCAGCGGTTCTCGTTCAATGATCCGGCAATGCGTGAATTTTTGGCGTGTTCGGCCGCTATTAAAATGTTAATGAGTCCTTGAATAACTTAAATACAGAAATGTATTTATTCTAAATCACACCAAGCCTAAAAGCCGTCATATTCAAAACAATTATTCTATCATCTTGGATTTTTAATTATCATTTAAACTTCAATCATTAAATTCGTATGCAAGTGATTTAATGAAATTCTTCATAAATCCACTTAATATAGAAAGAGAGAGAGACAAAAAAAAAACTGTTCAAATTTGACCTCAAAACAAAAAAAAAAAAAAAATAGAAGAAAAAAAAATGATAATAAAATAAATATTATTAATTACAATGGCCACTAAATATATATCTATCATCGTCATCATTGCTCTATAATGCTTTTAAAATATTTAAATGATTTATATTGAAAATTGTTCGATGTTCGGGACTATAAATATTAAATACCATAAAACATTAGGTATCATTCAATTCAAAACACCAATAATCAAACATGCGGCATCAAAAATTTAACATTAATTAACTGAAACCAATTCTTCTTCTTCTTCTTCTTCTTCTTTTTTATATTTATTTTCCTTTTTTATTTTTATTTTTTTTTTTTTCAATTCAATACATCATTTTATTCTCTCATCATTTAATTGTATATATTTTTGTGTTTGGATATTTTTGTTGGTGCGCTTGTATTGGTAGAAATTCTCGTGTTGTGTTTAAGCAATATAATATTCATTTGAAACAATTTTTTAGCTTTTAATTGATTGATTTTGATTAATTAATCAAAACTGAGATTTTTTTTTTTTGTTGATTTTTTGATATTCGTGTTCGTGTTTTAAACATATACACAAGCAGACATCATTTAAAAGAAAAAAACAAAAAATATATGTATATAGACTCTATTTAGGTATACTTATATAAAAAAATAAATAAATATAATAAAAATGTTTGGTACTTTTATAGAAATTATAATTTCTGATGCGGTGTGCGATCATGCTATTGTCATATTAATGCCATATAAATCTATACCGATAAATAAAAATTTGTATAGTGTACGACTGACTGTACGTTCTTTACCTATAATTATTTTATAGTTTGTTTGATTATTTAATAGTTTTGTTGGTTGGTTGGATGTACGTATATGTCGTAATGACAGTGATTGGATTTGTATATAAGTGTTGTGTTCGTGATTTCCTATGTGTATGAGTTTGGAATTGACTGAGCCGATTTCATTAAAAACAACAAAAATTCTTTTCTATATTTTATAATCGAAATAGATTTCATTTCTATATTCGCAAATATACTTACATGAATTGTACGAAAAATAAAATCAATAATATAAACAATTTATTGAGACTGCATTGAATAAATTTGTGTACATTTATTAAATATGTTTTTTTTTTTCTTTTTTGTCTATGCCTAGTGGTTAAACAACATACTTTTTTATATATTGGTAAATTTTATTGGTTTGATTCTTCTCACAAAAGTGGTCATGAAGTATTTATAATAAAAAAAAAAAAAACAAAAAAAATCAATGCCTAAGTATATGAAAATATCGTATATTTACACATTTTTCAAATATGTCTGGTGGATACAAATTGTCGTGCATCACATTTATGTAACTTGTCAATAACTGTATTACAGTGGCTATAAATTATTATCTAGATACTGTTTGGCCCGATAATTTTTTCGTTTTTTTTGTGGAATTTTGATTTTTATGAGTGGTGTTATTTTCTCATTGCCATAGATCATGATCTGTTGCTACCCCTTTGTGTAATCGATGATTTTTAAAAACATCTGCAGCCTAACAAACAATCATATATATGTTCTATTTGATTAATTGTGGTAAATTGGTAAGCGTTATTTTTAAAATCAAATCAACTACCCAGGGTCCTGTTTCACAAAACTTACATTTCAACAATTCGGTTAGATTGGTTTATTCATTCGATAAGTATTAACTATTGTAGAATTGGAAATTTTCTGAAAAAGCTTTCATTCAGATTCATTTGTACGGTTTCCAGAATCAATAAACTTTTAGTGCGATCTTTTTATGTTACAATATCACATATTTCCATTAGTATCATCTCGTTTTCACCGGAACTAAAATAATTTAAGTATGGTTTCTCGTAGATCACATAGAAAAAAACATAAAAAGGTTTACAATTTCTATATTTTAGACTTTCATATAAAGAAATAATTAAAAAATGTATGGAGTCACAACACCAATTCCATTGCTTAAACAAAAGAAATAATAATAATACTTAATAATAATTAAAAAAATCGGTTATACGATGATCGAATAGTGGAGTTATCACTGTATATATGATTTCGGTTGTGTGGACCAACAAATAAACCGTATGTTATTATATAAAACTGCTGGTATACGCATTTAAATCACTATTTGATTTGTGTACAGAGTTAAAACCAATGGATATGTGCATTGTACATATTTACGAATAATGAAACACAGTAACGTACCAAGTACCAATAGAAAAAGCTACACACGATATGTTATGTGTATATATAGACGTACATTTATTTAGTATATATAGTTTATTGTATGAATAATCACTGGCTATACATATTTTCAATATAGCTCTTAACTACATAAGATCTATCTACTTAATATGAAAAACTGAATATATATGCGTTCAATTCTTCTTTATATTATTATGTTTAAAATAAAGAAGAAGAAGAAGAGGAACAACAACAACAACAACAATATAAACTATATATATAAATATATATCAATATATTAAACTCTTAGGGCCGGCGTTCGCGTTGTACCTCTAATTCTATATAAGGCACTTATAAGAAAATTTAATATAAAATGTAATGCGATAATAATCTTGACTTAAATTATTATGGATGCGCGCAGAACAAACAATGATATTGATGTTGTTGTTGGTTTTCATGATGATGATGAAACGGCATAGGCATCTAGGCAGGCATGGTCAAAGATGATGATGCTGTTTGTTGTTAGTGATTCAAGAGTAGATGATCATCAACGGTTTGCAATGCAACATCAACATTTTTATATAACGAAAAAAAAAAAAAATATATCTACGTTACATTTCTTTATGCGCGCATTTTTACATTATATTTATATTATTTTCATTTATTTGTGTGTTTATTTTTATTTTATTTGTTTTTTTTTTGTTTTTTTCGTAGTCTTAGCCTTTGATTTTGATTTTCTTTTTTTCATTTAACTGAATATATTTTATGAATTTGCTGAGTTTACTTATATTAGAGAACGGTGGAAAGAAAGAAAATAAATAATAATAATAATAATTGTTGTTTAGTTTAGTGGCAAAATGTCCATATAAATAGCACTTTTTCAAGACGAATGATAATTTCTGTTATTTGCTATGGTGTTTGTATATGGTTTTTGTTTTTGTTTTCTTTTGTTTTGTTTTGGATCTTTTTTTTTTTTGTTTGTCTTTTAGAAATTGTGCACGCTTTGTCTCGTATATTAAATTCAATTAGTGCTAGGCAGAGTTAATATTTATTTATTTCCATTTTTTTTTTGTTTTTTTTTTTAATTATGTGCTTAAATGCATTTGTAATTGTATTTATTCTAGACTAATTGATTTGAACTCATTGATTAACATAAAAGAAAAAAAAAACACCATCAAATGGTTATATCTTATATTTGTAAGGACAAATATATTTAAAAAGAAATCCAACTAAATAAAGTTCTGTGTCATTCCAATAAAAACTATATAATTTATTTATTGACACTTTAAATTCAATGAGTTAATTACCGGTCTTACCGGATACACTAAAATACACGACCATTACAAAATAATTACATTTGGTTCTGCTTTCAAAACCTGATTCAATTAATTATATTTGTAATCTTCGATTACCTGCGCTGGCCGTCTCTCTATATTATATTCGAATAATTAATTTTGTTTATTAAAAATATAATAAACAAGCATCAATTTATTTTCTTTTTTTTAATGTAAATTATTAATTGTAAATTTTAAACTAGTTTTCTAAGTTATTGTTCAGAGAATTGTTTTATGTTGATAAATATATATAAATATGACATTACCATTAAGAGAATGCAAAATAAAAACAAACTCTTTGTTATAAATCACGAGCTATATAGATGATTTTTTCTATTCATATAGATCACGTCTACCAGGGATATATGTTTAAATGTTAAAAGTACTCCAGTACCATTTTTCGATACTGGTATATTCTTCAAAAAAAACTACTTAAATACACTTTCTTAAGATATATAAAAAAAAAATGGTTCTGCAGCCACCATATCGTATGGTAGAGTTAAATTATAAGAGAATTATGATCAGTAGAAGCATTGAAATTACAAATGAAAATTATTAAGCTATATTTAACTAATTCGCGTTTGTCATTAATATGTTATTGTGCATAAGTTTAAAGATATTGCTAAATATTTAATAATTATAACAAGCCATCGCATGGTTCCACATTTATTAATAAATAGGTTTTATAGCAGTGATATCAATTGTTCAAATAACCTTGTTATAAATTAGTGCTTTTGTAAAAAATAAGCAGCATTTCTACAGAAAAGGAAGTTTTTATAAAATACAATTGTAATCTTCCCACCTCCCACGCCATAGAAAGAATATTTTCTGTTTGGGGGTCTTTTTATGATACCCACAATCAACGAAACATTTCAAGAAGCGAGGGATGCTTATTAAAAGCAATGTACAATCCATTATATTAATCTATATCCTCATATAATGATTTTGTTATTTTTAATTTTGCATTTCACATCGTCGGTTTGTTTTGATTTTGTACATTTATTAGTTTTTAAAACATTCATAGATATCAGTTTGTGATTTTTGTACCCAACACTGATACTATAATTACTAACTTCCTTAATTTCCGAACTATGTGACTTATATAAGCGATATTCTCACCATAATTTTAATCCAATGACATTTTCCAATGCACTTATTTGCAATTATTTAATTAGTGCGTAAAACCTATGATAATTTGGATACAATGAAGTCATTGAATTGAAATTTTATTAATTGCAGCTAAAACTAAAATTAAATGACTTTTGATTTTTTATTTTTATTTGTATTTTACCTTTCAAGTAATGATTAAACTTTCGTAGCGGCGGTATCGGTAATTCATTATACATATTCTGAATCATCTAGTGAAAAATGAAAACCTGACACTTTCACCATGAAATTAATTCCATACATTCAAATTTAATGCTGAAAATTACTGATTCAATGTGCAAATATGGTAGCTTTTGGATCTAATTGATCTGATTTACCATCATTCTAAACATACACAATTCAAGTTTCTGGTTTACGGATTGACCAAAATTGATTATTAAGGAGTTTTTTTTATTGGATACATTTTATTATGGAATTAATGAAATAAAAATTCTTCCTTTTATGGAAAAGAATTTTGAACACTTAAATGGTTTCGTTTTTTTCTTTTTTCAAATATGTTTAATTCTGTTTACCATCATTTTGTACAATTTACATCTCTTAAATAATCAAAGAAAATCATAAAAAAAAAACTGTCTCCCTCTAGCATCATAAATATAACTTATTAAAAAAAATATGTTTGAAAAAAAAAAAAAAAATTTGAAATAGGTTTTATAGTTAACTGACACCATTTTGACCTGGAAGTTAATCCTTTTGTGGCCAGTTAAACACAATTTCAAACAAACGCGATAAAACAACCAACCAAAATAAATAAAATTAAAATGAAAATGTTTAACAATCGAATTTCATAAAACTATATATCGAAAAAAATGCTCTATCCGTAAAATTTATGTAAAATCACTTTAATTACCACAACGAAACACACAGACCATCATCATCTCATAATTTAAGTAATCATCGCAATACAAAATAGACAATTAAATAAATTAACAATGCGCGAACAAAATGAAATAAACATTAATATTAAACATATACGAGTACAGTACATTCGATTTGAATTGTATGGTGACGTTCATTCAACACACACTCACATATAGTCAGAGTCCATCCGTAAAAAAAAAAAAAACTATAGAAGAATAAATATTAATAAAATAACACATCAATAGAGGTACGATATTATAATATATCATATACTCGAACTCGATACAACAAAAGTGATTTCAATTAAAACTAATTAAAAAAAAAATGTTTGTTCGGTTTTGTCTCTTTGTATGTGTGTGTGGGTATATATGCGTTGGATCATTAACAAACTAACATTTTAACTAAATAGTAAAATGTTTTTTTTTTGTTTTTTTTCTTTTAATTTTCGTATTGGTTATACACTGGGATTACAGTGATTCTCTTGTGCTGGTACACTTTTGTGCTGGTGTGCTTAACATATATATAATTTTTTAATTTAACAATTAAATACAATATATTATATAGAAAATAATTTTGTTCCACTGTTTTCTGGTTGAATGCCATATAGAAATAAATGAAGTATATTCATTGGCATAGCTGAAATACCATCATAAAAATATTATTGTCTAAAATATTGAACCAAAGCTAACTAAATCTTTGCTGTGATTCTTCTCACAACATTTTAATTCATTTAATTTTTGTTGTTGTTGTTTTTTTATATTCTTCTTCTTCTTTTTCTTCGTTCATTTGGTTCAATTAAATTATTATTATTTATTATTAATTAAGAACATAAATTTATGTTTATATGATGGGGATTGAATATGAGAATTTGTATGAAATATGAAATTGGTGTTGCTGATGATATTTGTGTATAGTATTTTTGTTGCCTTAAGGGCTAACTACGCAATTTTGTTATTCAGAAATGTTAAGCTGGGGCAATTAATATTGATATTAAACCATTGAAAATGAAGATTTGTTTCATTGTTTTCTTTTCTTTTTTTTTATTATTATTATTATTTTTCTTCTTCTTTAACTTGGCACAGAATTTAATTAAATTTCATGAAATTTGTAATTAAAAATTTTTAACGGTCGCAATAATTATGTTTCGAGTGAAGATTTTTGTTGTTGTTGTGTTGCGCTTTTTATATATCAATTCTGTGTGTGTTTGTGTTTTTTTCGGTTTTGTTTTGTTTTATTTTCTTTGAAGTGTTCTTGGATACAAAAATACGAATTTCAATAAAGGCAATTTATTTTATATATTTTAAAAAACAAGTATTAATAATAAATTTAGATAAACGGTAAATTATTGGACAAGAAAATATTCGAAACATTTTATTTTTAAAAATATAACACGGCAAAGATGCAATAACACACAAAGAAATCCTAACAGAAAATAAAAAGAAGAAATAATGAATAAACGCGCACACACATGCGCCTACCAAAATATACATAAAAAACACTAATTTGCATACAATGGGATTTTGAAAAAACGAACAAAAAAAAACACAAATTTTTTATTTTAGTTTAAATTTTAATTTTTTTTTAAATTCTTTTTTTTTTCTTTTAATCTTCTTTTTGTTATCGCTCGCATCGGTCCAGCAACACAAGAATGAAGAAGAAGAAGAAGAAGAAGACGAATAAGAAGAGACAGAGATTTCTTTGATATATTATTCTGTTGATTTTTTGTTTTTGTTATTTATTTTGTGGACACATTTTTTTGGTTTTTTGAAATTGTTAAAGCAACCTATGTGTGGCCGACGCACATATATGAAGTACTTACTTACTAATTGAAATTATTCAGAAGTTTCTAAAATAACGACTAAATAATTTTTATAAATGAAATGGATTTTTGATAATTTTCCAAAAAAACTGTTGTTCATGTTTATTCTTTTTTTTGTTTTTTAAAAAAAATATATTTTATTGTTTAATGTTGGCAGCATATTGCCGGCTATTTAATATTTATATCTATTATTAATATAAAGAATTCGATTTCGATTCAACCAACCAACCCAGGTCATAATAGAACCATAGCAGAACAAATTGAATATCGTGTACCGCACAGCATTTTCTAGTATGTTGAAATTGGAATTGAAATCGCTTAAAATAAATATATACGTATACGAATACAAGCACACAATGCGCGGAGTGGCACAAAGAATATAAGAAGTAGAAGATGACGAAGAAGAAGAAGAAAAAAAACTGAAAAGGAAAGAAGTAAAAAAAAAACAAAAAAAAAAAATCAAAATACATATATGTTAATTAATTACCCACCACAAAGGAGATTAATGACAAGATGTCGCTTGATTTATGGTTTTATTTAATGTAAAATCTACATACGCGCATTCTATTGTGTAGTAATAACATACATTTGATTATATTTATTTTATTTATATATTATTAGTTTTGTTGTTGTTGTTGTTTTGTATTCATTGAGTTGAAATTGAAGTTTAAAGAAAAAAAAGAGGAGAAAAAAAAGTAGACAACAAAACGAAAAACTAATTGATTTTACTGATACTTATCATTTTCAAATACATAGAGATTGGCTTATGGTTTGTTGTTAAAGACACACAGAATACACGTATCTTTCCATTCAGCCCATACCGATCAACTTAAAAAAAATAATATCAAATGAGACAAGTCTAATGGTTCATCATATGCAAACAAAACGCATATAATATTAATTAGCTCGCGCTGATCTCGAATTGACTCCAAATGCCTTACACTGAAGGTGATCGAAAAATATAATACAGTAATTGTTATTTGTATTATTTCGCTTTTGGTTTGTTAATTCAATTCAATTCAATTCATTTTACCATTTTGATATATCT
Organism: Catotricha subobsoleta; assembly: GCA_011634745.2. Taxonomy (NCBI): domain Eukaryota; kingdom Metazoa; phylum Arthropoda; class Insecta; order Diptera; family Cecidomyiidae; genus Catotricha; species Catotricha subobsoleta. The sequence continues at coordinate 28,186 of JAABKK020055197.1, forward strand.
TTAAGTTGATTATCTTACCATTTAATAATTTATTAACCACAAAATTCAATATAATTCAACTGTAAAATAGATATGCGAGTTAATGCGGTTGTAGCAGATTGCGTACGTACATAAATTATAAATAAATGTAAATGTGGCGCGCGGTGACTAATTATTGCTCAGAGAATACCTAATTTAATAATAGTTTAAATAGTAATTCAATTCATCTCTTTTCCATTCTAAATCCATAATCCACATCAAACAGATTTAGAGATTGGTATTTAAAAAAAAAAACAACAAATTATGAATAAAATAAAAGAAAATAGAAACACAAACCAGCGACGACGAAAAAAAAAAAAAATAAAAATAAAAATAAAAATATAAAATAAATATCAAATCAAATTAATAATACATTAAGTGAGTATAAATGAATGTGATGAGAATGAATGTTTTTTTTTTTACCACACCTCGATTTTTTCCTCTATGTTATTTTATTTTCTTATTTAGATATATACAAATATTATTATTTATTTTTTTTCTTTTCTTTAAATTAAAACAAGGTACCTCACCTCTTTGTGAGGTGATAAATTTTTTATATTTAAATTGAATATTGCTTTGATTGTGATTTTAAAATCTATATTGGGAATGAACTAAAATATCGGTATTTATACTCATACTTACTCACCTCACAAGTCACAACAATATTAATTGCTTCATCATAACACACAAAAAAAAATGTATTTTGTTTGTGAATGGTTTATTAATGATTGAACTTTTAATGGAATTTTTCTATTTTGTGCATTTTATGGCTATATAAATAATAAATAATGCTAAGATTTTATTTGTAATGTTGCGAAATAATTCACAATTCAATTAAAAATTGCTACAATAATTAAATTATTTCCGGAAAAATTCTTTCTCAATGCATTGTTAGTTTTTACAGGGTCAACAGAAAGGCAAGAGGCGAGCAAAATACTAGCCTCTAGCGTCGCACAATAAATTAAACAAAAAAATAATAATAAATATAGTGTAAATCCTCTAATGGTAGCGCGACAGCACAGACGAACGAGATTTATTCTAGATTAACGAAAGTAGATTGAACAAAAATTCAAAAACAATATTTTGATTTTTGTTCGTCAAATTAAGTGAATTTGATATCAATGACCGCAAATTTAACTTATTTAACAAAGAAATTATTCAAAATTTTAGCTTGAATCAACTTTTGTCAAATTTTTTTCAAAGAATTTTAATGCAATAATTTATTGAACATTTTTTTGCTCAAGAATGAATCAATCTATGTTTGAATGGAAAAAAAAATACGATTGATTCTTTGAAATGTGTATTGAAAATCTGTTAAATTTTCAATTCTTCACAATTATTTTTTATATTCTTGAAAAATTAAATCATTGAAATACTTTAAGAAACCGAAAGATTTTTAAAGTATTAATTCTTTCTCTAAAATGCTGTTTTTTTCCTTATGAAAAGACAACGTCTAAGCAATTTGATTTCCTGACTTTTTGTAAAAAAAGAAATTACACTGTGAAGCATAAGATTTTAGCGAAAAAATATGAAATGTAAAGAATTTTTTAAGAATTAAATTATTTAGAAAAATAAACAAACAATTTTCAAAGAATTAAAATTCTTCAAATATTCTTTTCCATCAGGGCTAGAATAACTGGTTCGTCGCTAACACCCAATAATGGTGTTTCACTTAGAAGGAGCTTTGCAGCAATCCATCATCAAAAACAAGTATCTGATCCGACAATTTTCATTTCAACACTTTAACTTTATTTATTTATATATAAATTTTTTTCGTTTACATCATTCATAACGGTAAAACTCAAGCAAAGGTAATATTCTCATAAGTGAGAATCTAATACTGTATACATTTAATTTCAATTAAACACTACCCCAGTATCCAGTAATAGACGTCGGCACCCTAAACAAATATACCAATATCGTGAATTTAATCCTGATTATCTGTTTTTGAAATTTACTAATTTCTAATAAGCTCATCAATTTTTTTTTTTTATTAATATAATTCATTAATGAATGATGCTAACGCAAATAAAATATTGACGTAATTATATACAATTTCGATTTAAATATTTTCATGCAGTGCGTACTTCGACAAATTAAGTAAGAGTAGCTGTTTATAAATAGCTGTGATCATAATAATCAAAAGAGCATTTGAGTTGTACGTTTTATTTGCATGTTGCATTGAAGACAAGAAAATACTTGTAATTTCATTACGTTATTTTAAATATTTTTTTTTTTTACTTAGTAGAGTTCGTTAGAATTAGAACCCACGCCGGCCCTGCTTTTATAGTAGCTTAAATGACCAGTTTTAATTTTTTTTTCAATTATTTGAATTTTGTTGTTATATTAGAATGATTTGCAAGGCGATTTGCAATATTTTTAAACATTCTATTAAATCCTTCCCAAACATAATTAAAACTGGAAATGTTTATTTAGAAATTCAAAATTTTGAAAAAAATAAATGCATCAAATGCACTTAATGTATGCATAATAGGTTGGCAGTCGTTTCCATAAGCGAGAAAATAAATCATGACCTTAGTAAAAAATTCTCTTTGTAAATACCATTGAATTTGTTTTAATGATCCGAAATGGCTTTAAAAATGATTTTAATTATGGTATCAATGAGATATTAATTAATTTAATTACCATACATTATTTATGCTTTGGAGGGTGAAAATAACTTGAATTAATTATCAATTAAGATTAAAATACAATAATAATAATAAAAAAAAAACTCTTAATCCGACACTGTTGCGTTAATGATTTTTTATTTATTATATGTAGATATTTTGGCTAAAAGAATTTACAAAAACAAATACTGAATTTGCGTATCAATAAACACTCACCTATTCAATCCAACAATCAAATTATTTATGCATATTATTTAGCTATTCAAATACAAATCTTTTATAATATTTTGAATATAGTTAAGCAGAAATTGATATTAGAAAAAGAAAATATTCATTGCCAATATTTATTAATGAATCTAATCGAATGGTCAAACAGCATATAAAGATTTAAAGAAATATCATTAAAATCATTATATAATTGAACTAGATTTTATAATATTTCATAAATTTAACGTTTCATAATATGATTGAACATCAAATAAAATACATTTATATTTACCATTTAAGATTCACCTACAATCCCATCTACAGTGATTAAGTGTATCTACTTTAAGCATATAATTATGTATATGAAAAAACAAAAAAGAAAAAAAAATCTATTTCCGCATGATTCAAGAGAATAATGATTCACTTAAGGATATAAATTATTATAAATTCAATTAATTTGTTGTGGTGGTTCTTATTCAAAGACTTGGGATAATTTAATAAATATCTCAGCTCAACGCAATCATTTAATTTTAAAACAGGAAATTTAAATAAGAAAATAAGAAAAGCAAAGATTCTATAATTCATTGCGATATTAAAATGTACACCGTACGATTCTTACATGAAAATTTTTAAGCCTTACCACGAAAACAAAGTGTAACAATAATAATTTGATACAGTAACAGACCGGTGATCTCGAGACTTCGGAATTGTATCCCGCTTGAGACAATTCATTTTTCAGAAAACTTTCGGTCCAAAGAATTTTAATCATTCTGAATTTGATTTTTGTTTTAACATTGGGGGTATTCAATTAATCGACATCGTAGCTTTACCGATTTCAGTGAGTTGTTAGAATTCTCCGATTAAAGAACAATAAAAGAATATAGATTAGATGAATTCCTTTAACAACGCCATCATCACCTTTAAAATATTTTGAAAGCGAATTACAAATGAATAGAATTCAAATCGAGCACATGTACAGCAAAAAATTATAAATATACCCAATCATATATATTATAAACAACAATTATTATTTAGTGGCGAATAAGCATCCGCTTTGTTCTGCACACATAAATAATTATATTATGCTCTGTAAGTAAATAATAGCAATATAATAATAATTGTACTTGATGAAGTACATTTTAAGCTTTTTGGCATTGTCTAGAACGTCATCGATGACAATTCAAGTACTATATACATACAAGTTGTACATTGTAACTGGTTGGTTTTATATCCAGACATAATTTAATAAAACGTATTTGTATGTCGTGTACGTCAAGTCGGTTTATTTTTTTTATGTTCAACAGAGGGTTGCATTTAATTTTTTTTGTAAATAAACGAAAACAACAACCGAAAAGAAAAAACAAAACAAAACAAAACAAAACAACAAAAAAACTACCTATTTTCTTCAATTGTTATGGATTTTACAATTAAACAATTAAATATGCATGCAATAGCCAGGCAATGATGATGAACGATATATTATATATGACCAAACATGTGAAGAAGGCTTATTATTTTAACCGCATATAACTTCCCTGTTATTAATATTACTTATTATTATTATTATTATTATTATGTATTATTGTTAGGTTGTTAGGTTGTTAGGTTGTTAGGATGAATATATGTTCTTAATTGCACCAGAACCCTTTTCTTTTCTTTTGATTCAAACACACAGAAACAAAAGTATATATATAGATAGATTGACGAAAAAAAAAAAGCCAAACGTACTTTGTATTTAAGTATTTTGCCATATAATTTTGTTTGTTTTCATTTTCCCTTTTTTTTTTCTCTTTATTATATATTCGCCCTTTCATTAAAATTTTAAATAAAATAATGTACAAATAACAAAAAAAAAACCCACACGACACATATCTTAACGAAATTGTAATTATAAAAGGTTATAATATATTTATATCGAGGTTATTTTGTATTAATGAAGCAAATATGTATGTTATTCCGATTTTATAACATTGTGTCTCTCCGGTGCGGTTTCATCTGTTACGACTTATGTCATTATTATAATTTTCACAAAATTATAAAATATAATTATACGTTTTTTTTTCTTTTTCTATATTAAATAATTATTGTCATGTTTATTTGTTTTTTATAACCCTTAAAAAAAAATATGCTGATTCACAAATTCGAGGATTTTATTATGAAAATAAAATAAATGAAGTAACTCGAAACCGGTTTTCTAAATAATAATTTTATAATTAATTTATACTTTTTAATGATTTTCTAAGTATATGAAGAACACTTTTTATAACCGTTATATGCATAGACATGGAGATTATCTTAAGTTTGGTACCGATATTTATCTGTCAGACAGGTTAAAAAAGAAAAAAACAGTTTTCCATTAGATTTTTTTTCTTCTCTTTTATGCTCAGACGGTAACGATCTGAGATTTGAGTGAACGCATTTTGATCATTGCCCATTCCTCAAAATGTACGGAACGGAATAACGCCAAAAAGAGTTTTGAAGGTAGAATGCTCTATGTGCTAGAATTAGATTAATATAGATTCAGTTAAAGAAAATTTAATAGAGTCGTTGAGTTAACAAAGGAATATAGAGGTGGAATAACATGGTGGTCGCCTGCCTGAATGGCTCTAAAAGATCGTTAAATTTTAATGATGTTTACAGAAATAACACAGCGTAATTCTCAGTCGCTTTTAACCAAAATTGAAATATTGAAAATTTTCTAATTTTAATTTTCTTTAACTTCATACCAAAAACTTCAATCGCATATTGGGCAACTATATCCAATTATGTAGGTAATGAATTACATATTTCTTCCTGATTATAAATTCTGCATTGAATAGTAATGCGTAGTATGTGTGTTCACTGCGTTCAGTTGTTTTTACAGAAAAACAATACCATCACAATTCAAAAACTTCTACACGGACTTATCATCAGATATATCAGATCATCATAATTTATCATTCAAAATTATTGAATAACGATTAACACAAAAAGTCGTACAAAACAAAAAAAAAAAAAAATCTAAATTAAAATAAAATAAATAAATAAATCATATCCAATAAACTGAAAAGAGGGAAAATATATAAAAAAAAAAAAGAAAAAAAAAATGAACACAAACAAACAATGTCTCATCGTTTTCATTATTATTGAAATATAAAATATAAAATATTTATGATCTTCTTTTGATTATTCTTCTTATTCTTTTATTATTATTATTTTTTCTCTCTGTTTCTATTTAAATCGTAAATATGTATATTGAAAGGTATCGGCGTTAAGACATTTAAAATGAATAAGTAATAAGTTAATGAAATGAAATGAAGAAGAAAAATAAAATAAATAAAAGAATCTAAAATACATTTTGAATAATAATAATAAGAAAAACAATAAATTGAAAAAAAAAAATATTTATATATAAATAGACACCAACACAAACTAGGATTATTTTAACAAAATAATCCTTTAAACGTCATTAATCAATTTCTTATATTCCGATACTCAATTGTCAATAAATATTTCTAGTATTTTGATATTCAGTAAATTAGAAGTTAAGTTTTTTTCTTTTTATTATTATTATACTTACTTTACTATTGAAATATTCATTAAATACAAAAGCACCGAAAAAAAAATAATCAGTTTGTAGTAAAAATGGCCACATGTCCCATAATTTTAATTGAAAATAATTTATTATTATTTATTTGATCAATTTCTTCGGTTCATACGAATATAAAAAATAAAAATAAAATAATAATTGCTTATGGGTGATTATGTTTGTTCACTTTCGACATTAAATTAGATAGAAACCACTGATTTACGTTGCTATACCGAAACTTTTCTACAATTAGAGAAATAACCAAAAAACTATTTTTCTAGTTCATCAAATTCCGTTCAATAATTCCACAGATAATTGACTCTAATTATTTATTCAATATTTATTATTATTATTATTATTATTATATAGCATTTACATTGCTTTAAGGTAAATAGAGGTAACTAAATAATTGGTAGAATTTGTTTTCTTTGCATATAAATTTAAATATTATCAAATTTTCGAAATAATATAATACAATAATTTTCTTTTAATGATAAACATAATTTTTTTTCTTTTTCTTTTTTAATTGTTTGCAATGCTTTTCTCAAGTACTCAGAGGCGAACAGTGATTCTAAGATATATAGCCACTGACTTACCCGTATAATTTCTCTTGTTGCACTTTGGTTGGTATAGAGAATTTGCATCTGTCATAAGTTACTCGCGTATACCAACAAAATCTATATCCTGTACACCAATTAATATGTCAGCGAATGTAACTTTTAAGCTATTCCCACTTTCACTAAAAGCCTCAAAAATGTTTTAAAAAAAACAAAACTTCAACCGTATTTCATATATAGCTTTTGTATGGGTCTGTCCCTGCGAGTACCGATTTTTTTTTTTTTTGCAAGAATCATTCTTTTAATTAAAATTGCAACACGTGATCCTTCGATCCTTCATATAACACAATTCAGTATCACCTATCATAAATATTTAAAGATTTCTAATTTAAAATAAATAAATAAATAATACTTACTTACTTACAGAAAAGAAAAAAGAAAATTAATAAAAACTGAAATTCCTGAACTGCACGATCTATATTTATATAAATTATTTTACACACCTTTCGTCCCCGGCTGCTTTTTTTATATTCATCTGTTATAAGTAATGTTATGTGTGTCGTCAATCTTAATCGCGTTTTCATTATGTTTTAAGCTGCATAACTGAGAAAGAAGAAGAGGAACACAAGAAAGAAAAAAATGATAATTTGCTTTAATAGACTGTCCGACTGCACATATTTGGTTGTATTTGTATTAAAATTGAACTTCTACAACACTGACTTAATTTTAAATTAAAAAAAAAAAAAAAAATGTTATACTATGTATTAGTTAAGTTTGTACGTAGTATAACAAAACCCGGAGAATATTTATGAAATCATATTTCGCAAATTAAAACGTATTTAAGTGCAAAAACTTAACTGGCGTTTGATATTGGCACAAATATTCAGTGTCCATTTCATAATAACAAATATTATTTAGCTTATTGTGTAAATTTGGTTTTTGTAGTTTAAGAAATTTACAGAGATGAGCGTAGGGGCGAAATGGAATAAAATATCACAACTTGAAAATCATTTTAAAATCTTTTCGTAATGTTGTTCAATCTAATTGCTAATATTAAAGCTATTTAAGAATTATATTAGAAAATAAAATTAATGGTTAAAGAGAACGCAACCTAATTGTAACGCTGAATAAGTTTTATGTAGATTTTCATTACATTTTTGATCATTTTAATTAACAATATAAATTTAAAAGCGCAATTATTTATATTTTAATTAAAAGGAAGAAAATTGCACAATAATAATTCTAAGTACTGTTCATCTCGTCATTTCGTTTTTTTTTTCAAAAAAAAAGAAGAAAAAGAAGAACAAAAAAGAAAAAAAAAATTCTACGCCAATGATAAAACTTCAGAAGCAATATCAGTCGATAAAAATGCGACTTGTTGTGCATTCATATAATTCTTAACATATTTTATTATTATTGTTAGTAAGCATTAAGAATATTTTTTTTATTCCACTAATAATATTATGTATGGATGGATGGCTGATTGGATATACAATATACATATGTAGTACATAAAACTATATATAATATTATTTGACGTATACCCAAACGGTCCTACAGTTTTACCTTTTGCGCTGCATTGCTTTTCCATTTCATTGCAATGTGTAGAATTTTTATTTCTTCAATGCAACATTAGGTATTGTGTATTATGATTATGCATGCAAAGATATAGATGCAGATAGACAGTCTAATAAATGTTGTGTAGGTACGAAACGACAAAACGAAACGAAACAATGTGTCTGGCTGGTTAAACTGGCATGAATAACTTGAACATCACACATAATTGGGGCCACTACACTGAGCGCAATAAATCATTTATTATTAACACAATGTTTGATTTATTTCCATCTGTATTTTATATATAATATTATTGAAAATAATTTATTGTGTCTGTGTGTTTGTTCGCATTTTGTTGCATCGGACGGTATAGCGTAAGTTATTTTATTTGTGTATAGGTAAATTTAATGATGAGACTTTTTTATATTCTTTTTATTTCTCTTAAAATGGAAATCCTTTCTCAATAAATATTATTAATCAGTTGTTGGTCAGTTCGTTGCTATATCGATATTCAATTAATAAAAAACTAAAAAGAAAAGAAAAACACAACAATAGAAAACTAATTCATTTTCTTTTTTTTTTTCAATTCTTATTTATAGAATGTGTCATTGATCGACCGCCACGGAGTCGATTCAGTTCGACGGCCGAGCTTTAACGCTCGGCTCGGGATCACTCCCGACACCACCAAATCAAACGTCGCCGATTGGTACAACAACAACAACCACAATAATATCAACGACATCACCAACAAACGACAATATTGGAACTGCCACCGATACCGCTGCTGATCATCATCATCATCATCGCCATCACAATCACCATTTACATTCGCATCAAACAATTGTTGCTACTGCTGCTGTAACGGCTGTAACAACGGCCGCAACAACAACATCATCAGAAACGTCTACACCACAATCATCTCCACCGCCAACACCAATAAATTCATTACCATCATCACCAGAAAAATCATTTCCGGTGACTGTTGCACCAACAATAAATACTTCTGTTAGTGATAGCGATATTAAATCTGCATACACATCACCAAAGCGTCTACAAAATATTCATTTAACTCTACAACAACAGCAACAGCAAGCAGCCGCAGCAGCCGCTTTATCAATATTGATTGGTCAACAAACAAACAAAACGGGCCAATTATTTGAGCCCGTAAATATGCCACCTCCGCCTCCGGATTCACCACATGCGGAGCCAGCACCTAGAAAACGACGCAGAAAACGTGAAGATCCACAAAGTTGTTTTGCTAATTCAGAGGTAAATTGACAAAATGTTTTAAAATTTGGATTGATTTTAGGTTTAAAAATCATCGATCCACTCTGCTTAAGGGCATATTTCGACGGTGGTATGCGTCTTAGCTAAACTAAATATAAGAGAGTTAAAGAAAACACTGGTTTAGCTTTAGTGTGAAAGAGTAGAAATGAGATAACATTAAGAAACTTATAGATTTATAGTAGATGTACCTAGAGGTCACTGCGTGGCTATTTTCTAAATAAACAATTTTTTTCATCAGACTTTATATATAAAGGTAGTTCAGTGCAAGCAAATTGGTGTGCAAGAATTCTCTACAATTACATTCCCCAAACAAT
>JAABKK020055198.1:0-11100 GCA_011634745.2 Catotricha subobsoleta
TCTATTAGATTCTAATAACTTTTTGGTTATTATTGCTTTCTTCTGTGATTTTGAAAATTGACTTTTTATATGGAGCCCAAAACATTGGTCTATAAACACTGTAAATTGATCCAAAGTAGAAATTTAAAAAAATAACGGTTTATGTTAAATATAATTATAAGGATCCTATTTTATGATAAAAATAAGAAACTGTAAGAAATGTAAGCAATTCATGATACAGGTTTTTTAAATCGATAAAGATCGATAAAGTATTAGTAAAGGATTTCGATAAAGGTAAAAACCTGTATTGCATCGGCACCCAGTCTTTATTTAATCTATATAGGTTTTGCCTTTATCGCACCTTTAATCCGACTTAACCTGATTTCTGTAAAAAAATTATCTTTATCGAATCTTTATTCTATCTTTACTAGAGTTCTATAAAGATTTTGCCTTTATTCTGCCTTTACTAGTTTCCCATATAGATAGTGTCTTTATCGAATCTTTATTCCACCTTTACTTGATTTCTGTAAAGATTTTGTCTCTATTCTGCCTTTACATGTTTTTCGTATAGATCGTGTCTCTATTAAATCTCTTTTCTATCTTTATTTGATTTATTTATATATGTAGAGTTTGCCTTTATTTAATAGAGTATGTATCTAAGTTTTACATGTATTTATATTATTAATAGATAGTTTTCTTTTATATTTACTTATATATTTCAAATTAAACTGTTATCAAATTTTGCAAGAACATTTTATGCGACAGTAATATCCTTTAGTAATATAGACCAAAAACCATTGCCACCACTAGTGGTTATAGGAGTGCCATCGACATTAAAAGAAAGTTTTAGTTCATCTGATTGCATTTGCAACAACTTCTTACTGAAATAATCATAATTTTTATCTAAGTAGTTTGTAATACCAATATGAAGATAGTGCACAGTGCCCACTATTCATTCCTCTAACATTATATAGCATTCCGTGGTGTTTGTAATAGAGTTTTGCATCTAAGGATAATTCAACTCCATCTTGAATTAATATTTTAAGCAGTTTGGTTACCTGAGTTAATTCGATATTTCCCGTTACTGCCCATTCTCACAAATTTTGAATAAAATTTCCATTAATGGTATCATCAGATTCATCGTTATCAGATGTAAAATCACCAAAAGATTTATCGGAATCATCTGAACTGTACTGCTCTTGAGGTATTGATTGGTTAAGGTTCCATTTCTATATCTGATTATGATTCCGAAGAGAACGGCAAAACTGATCGTAAGTTATCGCTTTCTGACGAATATTCTTTGAATGGAATTTTGTCTAAGAATATAATTATTACGCATTAGTTATTATTATGCTTATAGTTATAGGTTACTTCGCTTTTATGAAGAAAAAATTACGAAATACAATAACATGTTTGCAATAATGTACCCTGAACTTTGTCGTCTTTTTTCCGACATTTCTTAATATGTTTAATTATTAAAATTTTCAATAATAGTTGCAGATTAATCTTGACGACATCAAAGAATCCATTTTTAATATTCTCGAAATTCTTTATGCATAAACATGTTTGTTTGTCCTCCAGAAACTTTCTTTTTTACATTTTAACTGTCGTAGCGATCTGCTCTATTGAAAGAAAAAATATTTTTATGCGTCAAAAGAGTCATTCCATTTCAAATCGATCAACTATCAACCCGACCATCTCCGATTTGAATAAAATTTTGCACATTTGTTTATTGTCGAAAAAAAAACACTTCTGCATAATTATTTTTTATTTTTGACTTTTACTACGTAAGCCCCGGCAAACATTTTTTTAAAAATTGCACCTAAAGTGTCGCCACTGCGCACCTAGGTGCGCAAAGGCACATTAGGTGCGCATTTTGTCGCACATATATGAAATGTGTCGCAAATGCCCATGCCCAAGACACATGTGCACCTAGGTGCACAAGAGCAACACATATGCATGTTATGTGCAGGTATTTTTAATGGAATATGTGTCGCTTGTGTGCATCAAATGTGTTGTGGATTTTGTGCACGTTAAGTTTATCTATTGTGTAGACTATGTGCCCCTAATGTGCATCCTATGTGCATGTAATGTGTATCTCATGTGTACCTATTGCGCATCCTATGTGCAGCAGTAATGTGTACCTAATGTGTACCTTATATGCATGTAATGTGCATCCTATGTGCACCTACTGTGCATCCTATGTGCACCTACTGTGCATCCTATGTGCACCTACTGTGCATCCTATATGCAGCAGTAATGTGCACCTAATGTGTACCCTATGTGCATGTAATGTGCATCCTATGTGTACCTACTGTGCATCCTATGTGCAGCAGTACTGTGCACCTAGTGTCTACATTATATGCATGTAATGTGCATCCTATGTGCAGCAGTACTGTGCACCTAGTGTCTACATTATATGCATGTAATGTGCATCCTATGTGCAGCAGTACTGTGCACCTAATGTGTACATTATATGCATGTAATATGCATCCTGAAAAGATATTAAATTAAAAACAAAAGATTACCTTTTTCAAATATTTTTTTTTAATAATATAATACTATTAGAAAATAATAGTTATATGTAGGTCATATTTTTTGCAATATATACTATATTTATATTACATATAATATAAATATTATTATCTTAAATTATATTATTATTATTATCATCATTTTTCATTGGTCAAATACAAAAAAAAAAATTAAATCTGCGTTCTTTTACGCATTAAAATAAATGAATTAAGGTTGAACACTTAACAATAAAAAAAAATTAAGAAAAAAATATATGGCACATATATTTAAGGTATTTGTGGTTGTTGTTGTTGTTGTTGCTGTTGCTGTTGCTGTTGCATTTGTCGCTGGGAATAATTCTTGGATGAAATTGTTAACTCCCGCCAGTGAGACGAATTCCAACTTCGTTCTTTCTATACAATTAAGAAAAAGGTAATGTTTTATTACAAAAATAATTAATGAGAAAAAATTGCAATAAAATATTTGCTTACGATTGGTCTCAAAACTGCTCTTGCCTGACCACGAATATTTAATGAGAACGTCCAATGTCACCATATAGTTCATTATTTTGTTCATTTTGTTCATTTTGTACTGATGAATTCTGGGAATTTAATTTAAAAACAAGTTATTACATTGAAAACGAATATTTCAAATCAAAATTGATTATAAAAAAAATAAAATATCTATCATAACACCGTTATTTATTCTTGAATGCTACGGAAACAAATGATGCGCATACCATGCACAATGCAACATATGGTACACATTGCATGCACATAGGACACGTAACACGTGCACAAAGTTATTCAAAATCAAATCAAAATCGAATTATCATAACACCGTTATTTATTCTAGAATGCAACGGAAACAAATGATGCGCATACCATGCACAATGCAACATATGGTACACATTGCATGCACAAGGGATGCGCAACACGTGCAAAAAGTTATTTAAAATCAAATCAAAATCGAATTATCATAACACCGTTATCTATTCTAAAACGCTACAGAAACAAATGATGCGCATACCATGCACAATGCAACATATGGTACACATTGCATGCACAAGGGATGCGCAACACGTGCACAAAGTTATTTAAAATCAAATCAAAATCGAATTATCATAACACCGTTATTTATTCTTGAATGCTACGGAAACAAATGATGCGCATACCATGCACAATGCAACATATAGTACACATTGCATGCACAAGGGATGCGCAACACGTGCACAAAGTTATTTAAAATCAAATTAAAATCGAATTATCATAACACCGTTATTTATTCTAAAACGCTACAATAACAAATGATGCGCATTCCATGCACAATGCAACATATGGTACACATTGTATGCACAAGGGATACGCAACACGTGCACAAAGTTATTTAAAATCAAATTAAAATCGAATTATCATAACACCGTTATTATTCTTGAATGTTACGGAAACAAATGATGCGCATACCATGCACAATGCAACATATGGTACACATTGCATGCACATAGGACACGCAACACGTGCACAAAGTTATTCAAAATCAAATCAAAATCGAATTATCATAACACCGTAATTTATTCTAGAAAGCTACGCAAACAAATGATGCCACTAAGATGCACAGCACGTGCACAAAGTATTGCGCAATAAAAAAATTTCCATCAAAAATGCTAATAATAATTTTGTGTCGCGCATTTTCACTAAATATTGTAATGTAATTAAATGAAAACTTAGTTAAACTAAAAACAAATTATCTATTGTTACCGTAATTTATTCTAGAAAGCTACGCAAACAAATGATGCCACTAAGATGCACAGCGTCATCATTTATACATATATAAAAATCATTAATAAACTTACTTTGACTTAATTTCCAGCAATAATAAATCGAAATCCAAATATTTCAATGGCGAAGCGAACGAAATCACGTGTCGTCACACACAATTAATTAAATTAATAATTTATTAAAATCGAAATAAACTTTAACAAATAAAATAAACTATAAAACTTTATTGTCAAAAATATAATAAAACACAACGATGTTTATCGTTCAAAGGATGAAGCTGGCACTGACGATCGCATGCGAGAAGTGATCTCGTGCGTAAAATACCTACGCCGCAGTACAACGACAACAAACGAATGGTGCGAATACTAAGATGCACGTTAGGTACACAATGGCATATGTTGTGCACCTAAATAATTTACATGAATTTGTATGAAAAACGACCCTTTTTCAACTTTGATTAAAGAAAATAAATATTTCGTATGGTGATAACAATATCAGAAAATTTATTTAAATTAATATTATTATTCAAAGTTGAAAATGGAACGTTTTTCATACAAATTAAATAAGATACACACTAAATGCACATTAGGTGCACATTTTTAGATGCACAATGGCATCTGTTGTGCACATAATGAAAAAAAAAACACACACACACTAGATGCACATTAGGTGCACATTTTTAGATGCACAATGGCATCTGTTGTGCACATAATGAAAAAAAAAACACACACACACTAGATGCACATTAGGTGCACATTTTTAGATGCACAATGGCATCTGTTTTGTACCCTATGAAGAATAAAAATACTGATTGCACATTAGGTAAACATTAGGTGCACATTTTTAGATGCACAATAGCATCTGTTGTGCACCTAATGAAAAAAAAACATAAGATACACACTAGATGCACATTAGGTGCACATTTTTAGATGCACAATTGCATCTGTTGTGCACCTAATGAAAAAAAAAAGGATACACACTACATGCACATTAGGTGCACATTAGGTGCACATTTTTAGATGCACAATGGCATCTGTTGTGCACCTAATGAAAAAAAAAAAAAGGATGCACACTACATGCACATTAGGTACATATTTTTTTGTGCACCTTGTGCCTCTCTTGTGCACTTCGTGAAAATACAAAACCGTAGATGCACATTAGGTACACATTAGGTACACCTTTAAATGTGCCCCTTGTGCATCTGTTGCGCATCTAAAAATTTGTGCACATCAACGTGCACCTGCGCACCTAAACTCGTTAGGTGCGCATTTTGTTTACCAGGTTCTTTAATTGCTCAAAAGAGTTTTTACATTGGCAAGTTTCGATTCAGATTCGGCTTTTTCACAAAGATGTACTTGTGTATATTTAGCCAATTTTTAATTTCGGGGGCTTAGAAATATGATATTTTAGTGTTCTGACTTTTGAGGCTAAGATTTTTTTTTTTTTTTTACATTAATTGTGAATTTTTTTGGGGGGGGGCTGGGACAACTTTTGGACGGGCTAAGCCCCTTTTGCCCATATGGTAGCTACGGGCCTGTATTTCATACGTACATAAAATATATATATTATATATAAGTATATTAAATAGCATGAATATTTGAATTTCAAACTGTTAATAATTGTTTTTTTTTTACTTGTTTTTATTTTTAACATTAATTATTTTTTGAGGCATATCAATTGAAGACGGCACAGCTATTCCGTGCGAAATTCAGAAAACGAAATTAAAGGAAGCTATTGCCAGCAGTTCTAGAAATGAACGCTGCAAGGAAATCAATCAGATTTCAATATATACTGCTGAGGAATTTGAAAAATCTTCCAATGAAATACCTGATGAAATTGAAAGCGTAATTGAGCATGATAATTTATGTATAAACATTTGGATTAATAATATAAAAGTACAAAGTAAGCTGTTAGCTACTCTTGATGATGGTGATCTGTTGATGTTTTTCTCAAAGCGCATGTTGATATGATGCAAGGAGCCATAAAAACTGCAGGAAACCACTATAAATCTCCTTCTATTAGTGTTAATAATGCAGACATCAAAGACAACCACCCCGAAGAAAATATTAAATATCTAGACTAAATGCTAAATTGTGAAAAAGAAAAAGATAATGAATATTCTACCACTCAGTGCATAGCCTGTAAAAACAATGACGCTCCTAGCGGTGCACACACTTGCATAATATGTCAGCGATTTGTCCATGTTCTAGATGGTTGTTCAATTCCTATTAATGACGTAGAAAGTGAAGGATATGGGCAAAAAAGAATTTGTTTAGCTTGTAGCCTTAAAACTAATAATAAAACAAATGCAAAGGATTTAGATGTTGAAGAGATGTCATTCATGGAAAACTGGAGAGGCCATATTAACTAAACCCAGCAGAAATAAAAAATCAAAATATTTATCTGCAGCGCCTGAATGGAATGTTATAGATAATAATAATCTACATCAGAAAGTTGGATTGTTAAAAAATGGAAATTGCGCTAATATGAAAACAATTCGAATTTTTCCAAAGGTTCCACTTGTTTCGTTAAATACCATCTGTGCTTTCGATTCAGTTGCTCAAATTTTAGCCGCTGCTTATATAGACAATAACATTTATAGACTAATAGTAGATTTAAAATTGCTATATTATTAGCGAAAAAGTAAGTTATTATTTACTTTGTTTATCTTATGAATATTATTATTCTCTTTGTTAAACAAATGAATATTATTATTATTTTTGTTTATTTATTTATTACATAAATATTATTATATTTAAAATAGTGACAATGGACGAAAGATAAACAAGTTAAGAGCTCAACTTCTATTTAATATATTTGGAGGGCAGCTCTTAGAAGAAGGCATTACCGATTGCTGCTGTACTATATCTATTAATTTTATTATCGAAAAATTATTAGTAAATTGTCCTAGCATTGACGAGAATAGCGTCTGCACAAATTCGAATTGCAGCTATATATGCATTAAAAAAACATCCATTGATTCGTGTCAATTCGGATATATTACATAATGGTATAGAGTATTTACAACCGGCAATAATTACAGCGTTTCCAGATAACCCAATTTGCCCTCTTACGAGTTGCCAAAGTCCCTTAATAATGAAACAGTCGTTTGGAAGCCATTTATTTATTGAAGTAAATAAATTCACTATGAAGTATAATTAATTTTAAAAATATCATTTGTGTTATATTTTTTTAATTATTTTATATAGATATTCTCGGCACAAGTCAGCGATGCATCGACATATTATTGTGACTATGAGACTCCGAATTATAATAAACTAAAAGATGTGCCATTACAATTACGATTAATAAACTGTAACTATAAATTATGTGGCTGTATTATCTTTACGCAGCCATTATTAAACATTAGCGCGGGGCACTATACGGCACCCATTAAACGTGTTGATGGATATTGGGAGCACTATGATGATTTACAGTCGACAGTTCGTTATATTTCAGAAGAGAAGAAAATCATAATTCATTGTCTATTTTATGCTACTGCCGGATTAGCTACAGTACTATCCACTACTACTGCAGCGCAATAAATTTTTATAATTTTAACATTCTAAACATTTTATAATGTTCAAAAATAAATATTTTAAATGTTTTAAATTTCCTATATATTTAAACTCTAAATAAATTCCAAAAGAGCTCTGAAAAAAGTTATTTCCATTTTATACAGCAATAAGTTTCCATCCCTTATCTAAACATATATAATAAATACTTTCTTTCATTTCAGTATTAAGTCTACAAGCGAGAAGAATAAAAAAAAAACAGTCTTACCTTTCATTTGTTATGTCTTTCATCAGCTTTTACTTTATCAGCATCAATCATATTTCTTAATTTTACACTGATGACAACTTATTGACTTAAACAATGTTTCATTATATCATATAATGCGATGTTCTCTTAAATTTCATTTATATCTTAACGTAGATTCATCTTTTACAATTTACTTTAATTGTACATAAAAAAAAAATACCTTTCTAATCCATCCAAAATGAATAATAAAAGTTTAAAACCATAAGAAAAAACATTGAATTAAATTTTGTGCTTAAAGCATTTTTATTTTGACATTTAATTTGAAATAATAAATTAAAATTATAATAGATCGTAATTTTACATTTTTTTTTTCATTTTATTTTATAAACAAATTTAATTTTAATCTAATTAAAAAAAAAATACAATATTTTAATAACATATAATTTATATTTTTAAAGCGGCAACAAATACCTTATGCATATAAATAATATTTATAAAATTACAATTAATATTGAATATCATTTATATATGTATGTAAATATTGTGTGTCGTATATTTGTGATAATTATATTTGCAAGTGAAGAAAATTTGTTAGTCTCATCATAATTTTTTTTGTTTTCCATTTTGAATTTTTAAATTGAATTTTTAATTTGAATTTTTAATTTGGATAAAGATTTTGAAAACTTACTTCGAAAGCTAAGTTCACGCTATTCAAAAACCGTTTAATGATCCAGAATTAGTGTGGATAACATTCGACGGATTAAAAGTTATCTAGTTGGATATAATATTAAATATAAAGTTTATCGCTTATGATATTCAATGAAATCAAATATATATGAAATTTATAAACTCGGTCAAAACTCAAAAGTTATCCAACCTGATGTTGGATTATTAAACAAATGCGCCCATTGCTTAAAAATAAATGTCGAAAAGTATTTTGTTAATATTCTATTTTTTTTTGTAAACATAATTATATTTAAAAAATAAGAATATAAATGTGGTATTATCGTTTATTTTCGTATGACCGAAAGGGTAATCTGATACGAGTCGATTCAAATAACTTTACCTATGACAGCAGAGTATTGATTGACCGGCCAAAGAGATGATATCTATTATTTTGCTTAAATAATTTTGATTTGTTTTATTTAAATGAATTTAAAAGTTTATAAATTAAAGAGTAAATAAAAGTATAAGAATTTATAAGAATTGGCCGCAATACTTCTCATGTGTTTTTATTATCAAAAAATCAAAGATTTAACCCCCTAGATTAGTTTTTTTCCCATCAAGAAACCACATAAATACATTGATAGAGTTTTAAATGTGAAAAAAAAACAAAGTTTTA
The DNA here is from genome assembly GCA_011634745.2 of Catotricha subobsoleta. Lineage (NCBI taxonomy): Eukaryota > Metazoa > Arthropoda > Insecta > Diptera > Cecidomyiidae > Catotricha > Catotricha subobsoleta. The sequence continues at coordinate 9,376 of JAABKK020055198.1, forward strand.
AATTCATAGTTAAAATAATAATTGCACAAGAAATTGTTTCCAAAATATTGAACATTTTTTTTTGTTCTTTTTTAACACATAAACAATAATTTATACATACTTAGTACTTAAATATTTTTTTTTTTCTTTAAATTCGTTATTATTTAATTAATTGTAGTTTTATTATCATCGTACAATTTCATTTATAATCATTCGCCTCTTATTTTAAATATCATTTATTTCATTGACTTTAAAAATTAATACTTTCTCAAACAAACGGCTGGTAGTTAATTTAAAGTGTTTTATTTTCTTTAAATATAAAAATAATTTAATAAATTATATTGCAGAATTATAATACTTATCTTTTTTTTAATTTTGTTTTTTCATGTTTTTGTTTAAACTCTAAATAATAAATCAGTACTAACGACGATAACACAATACTGTACTGTATTAGCTTCATTCAGAGTTGGCTTCGGAAAAATTCGTTTTCAAGGATATTATATTCAAACCATAATAGGTAGTTTAAGCAAAAAGACGTGCGAGTTATTTTCGGTGTGACGTTATTTTAAAACTCTGCTCATTTAACGTGAGTTTTGAGATTAGTATGTAACATGTAATTGGTAAGAATAATATATAATGAATAAAGAGCATTGAGTGCTGGTCGCTTAACCTGAGCGGAAATGTTTCATTTATTACTTAGGATTAAACATATTTACAGGGCGACCGTGACAACGGACAATACATTTTGCAAAATATGCAAATATAGTAAAAAGTTAATTTAAAAAAAAAAAATGCTCAATGATATTAATTAAGGTTTAAGTGGAAATTTATTTGTTTTAAAAAAAAAAAGTGGAAAATAATTTATGCACACTAAGCAATAATACCAATATATACACTATACAAATACATATATACTATAACATATACCTACAATAAACGAAGCAATTTGAAGTGGAAGTCATCCATACTAAACAACGATAAGTATAAAGTTTCAATAAAAATAAAATATTTTCATTTAATGCCTATATAGTTGCGTGCATTAAGTTACAAAACAAAATATGGATATTCAGCAAAAGAGAGAAAATATCATATATAATATATAAAAAATGCATATATATTCAGAAATAATAGAAATAAATAAAACTTATAATAATTGTAAAATCTCTTAATAAACAAATATTCTGAATAAGGTAATAATAATATGAAAATACATTTAATTTAAATTACTCGTATTCATTATTAATATAATTACACATATTAGTGCATAAATTGCTTAAATATACAAATATTCAGCACATTTAACAATATTATTTACAGGAATATACTGAGTACATAAATACGTCGATAAATTAATTTTGAAAGAAAAATTAAGTATAAAACAGGAAACATTAAATGTTTATAGGGAAAAAATTATTACCGCAAACAATAAAATTGTTGAATACATTAATGAAAATTATAATCGGGTAACAAGACAAAATCAAGTCATTTATGATAATGTTCTGTTTTGAAAATTTTGACTAATTGAAGTAATTATTTTGTATTTTGTATCATTTTTTTTGATAATTTAACTCATTTATTTTTCTTATTGATTAAAATAATATTTAAAAATTAATAATAACATAAAAATTATAATAAATAAATAAAAGAAATAATAAAGAACGAAAACATAACATCATGGAATTTTGTTGGAAGAGTCTATAAAAAAATACAAACTGAAAACGCTCTATAAAAAAATTTGATATTTAG
>JAABKK020055209.1:0-11098 GCA_011634745.2 Catotricha subobsoleta
CGTATGGCATATCTGTCAAAAGTTACTACGATCAACATTTCTATCAGGATTATGATGATAATGAAAACGTAGTGTTAGATGGTGAAAGTGTACGATGTAACGTGCAGAACGCGCAACAGTTTAAATTTAAAGAAAATTTTAACTAAATAAAATTTTAACTAAATAAAAATACAAATTTAAAAATCTAAGAATTTCCTTTGATTCTTATTTAACCAAAAATTATATTGGTTTAAAATGATAACATTAATAAGCAAAATTCATTCACTTTCCATAGTAATGTAAGAAAGAAATTCTTTTTTTGTAATAGTATGTGGAACGCATAATTTAAATAATTCTCTCGTTAAACAAACCAATAAAGAAAAAATTTAATTAGCAATTTTTGACAGTCTCATTGGTGGGCTAAAACATATACCACCTTTTTCGTTTCTATATATTATCTGTGTAATAGCTCAAAATATGTGTGCTTTTGTAACGTGCGGAACGCTGGAATGGTCCATATATGTATTAGAAATAAAAAATAAAAAAAATTAATAATCTTTCGTAGTCCAACAATTAACAAAGATAATTACCCGCAATGGGTCTGGTCTCTCCGTCTAGGTAATACAAAAATATTTAAAAGATTGTCAGTGTCAACACTGTTAATTATAGAGAGATAAAATGTATTCATAATTTTTTGATTTTAATTAAATTGATAATAATACATAAGTTGATGGTTATACTCATGGTACAATAAATACAAGGTAAGGCCCTACGCAGCGCAAGCGCAATAGCGAGCTGAGTTCTGACGTTGCAAATACATTTTACACAGAATTCGAACCAATACATGTAAATAAAAATAATACGCACGTACAAAATGGACCAAAATGAGTGATAGCAAATATTTTAAATTTTATTAAAAAATGAAAACTGGAATAAAAGAATATTTTTTTATTTTTGTAATGTTCAGAATTGAAAGCTCAACACATAAATTATTCAAAATATAAACGCAAATAGAAATATTTATTTTCTTTAATGAAACTCAAAAGAAGATAGTTTTTCATACAAATTCATTCCATTTTGCTGAATTGTGACGTCATGCGCAACTTTTACACAAAATGCGTTTTCTAACGGCCTTACTTGTAGTTATTGTACCATGGGTTATACCTTATACTATTAACTTGGTTCACTGTAGTTATATGTGACAACATCATATAAAAAAAAATGTAGTTCGCATTACTGAAAAGTCTACATTATGGTTATTCACGTTATCGAGACTATAAGTACTGTTTTTATTTATTATAAACATTTCACTTTTTGAATTTACATTTAGCGATCAAATTAATTTCATTTTATTTTAAACACTTAATCTATGGGAAATAATTTCAATACAAATTTTTATGTTTCGATTTGTGATGTCTGGCACGGTTTTCATTTATAGGGCTTATCCCCTTTCCAAATCACACAGTAAAATTTCTGTAGCTCTAACCGTACTCGAGATATCTTCAAAATATGAAAGTAGCGCGCCCAGCCTTGATTATAATAATACTTATTTTATGAACCTTGAACTGAAATTTCATGTTTTTACTGTCAAATGTTCCTTAGAATAAGTATTATAAAACACTAGATTGAATGGGGTGTAAGATTAATACTTTTCATTCTTATGTGGACTATAGGCCTCTTACGTCATTTTTACGTCAATTTGAACATTTTGTACTGATTTAAGGAATATTATTTCTTTTCACCAACTCATTGGTTACATATTCAGTTTTAAAAATATGTAATAAAATTTCAGAGCAACCAATGAAAAGCCTCTGCGAATTCATCGATTTTCATTTGGTTTTTGTCCGTTAAATATTCAGAAAGAAATTTGTAAATTATTTGGGAGCTTTATCACAAAAGGTTTAACAATTCAACGGATTTTTGGTGTCACCCTATTTCTATATATTTGTATAGTGTGACATATAATATACAGATGGATAATTCGTAGTATTACGCTCTACAGCATAACATAAGCTAACAAAGTGAATCAACATAAAATTATCTTTTCCCATAATGAAGCGAGTGTATTCTGAAGTATGTAAAAGGAAAATGAATATTATTATATCTTGAAATTTATCGTCTTTTTGATTTTGTTTTAATTTTATGAAAGCAATTTTTGTTTTTTTTTTTATGAACATTTCAAAATATAATTAAGTTAGCATCATAGGTGCACATAATAATAATTTGTATGTTTTTGTTTTTTTCTTTTTCATTTTAAAAAAAAAAACGATGTTAAACTAATTTCTATAATTGAAAAAGGCAGATAAGAAAATTATGTAGTTTTAAAGAATTATATATTGGGCGAAGTAAAACTTTTCATATTTTTGAAATATATGTATTATTGAAAATAATGTTTATAATGTGAAACACGAAACAAATTAGCATTGATGAATGATAACATCGCTTAATATTGATGTCGATAAAATCGCGTTTTCGTTTTTATTCAATGTCTTTTTTATTAATTGAAATGAAAATATTTTCTTTACTGAATGAAATTTAATTAATTTCCATCAAAAAAAAAAAAATCATTTTGTCCTTGTTTTTATTATTATCTTTATTTTCGTATTTAAAAGAAACCCATCAGCTATGAAAGATAATCCATGAAGAACCGCGCGTTTTGTTTTTCATTATTATTCTTATTTATTATCTATACTTATTCTATATTTTTATTTATTTTTTGTATGTTATTATTTTAATATATAACTACTGTGCCGCCCTATATACGTATATAGGTGGATTATGGAATTGTGGATACACTGGAATGGCGATGGATATTATATTGTTATTCTTCTGTACTGAAGAATAATAAAATACTGGGTTAGTGATGCTGTGTTCTGTTTTGCTTTTACTTTGTGGATTGTTTCGGTAGATAAAAATAAAAATAACAAAAAAAAAAAAAAAAACAAAAATAATAATAATAAGAGTTTTTGGTTTTATTTTATAAACCACGACAAAAATGTAGTGGAACCAGCAATTTACTATAAAATAAATACTTGTAGAAAAATAAAAACGATAGAAAAGAAAATAAATAAATATAATAATAATATAATAATAATAATTGATTTTAAGTGCTTTTATCTTCTGTTTTAATAGCTGAAATATTTTTGTTGATTTGTTGATGTACAGTATATAGATTTCTTTTCAACTTACACTATTCATGTTGATGAAATAATAATTTATAACACAGTTTAAATCAGCATATCATGGCAATTGTAAAAGATGGAGAGATTTAGTGTTTTGTGGAACGATGCATAAGTTAAGAGAACATATATTAAATATATAAACTATAAACCAGACTTTTATTCACATAATACTTCAATACTTTTCATGGTCAATTTCTAATTACGATAGATTAATGGGTTTCATTTAATTTTGCAAGGCACGACCAGACAATGCGATTCAAGTGTAAAATTTTGTATAAAAAAGATTATTGAAGCACACATTTCGTCGAAAATCGAAAATATTTAATGAAATAACATTTTCAGTAGTTAGTTTTTACTTTTTTCTTCATGTGGCTCGTCTCTTCGTTGAACATATATAGAAATATGGATATCATAATTTTTTTTTTTTCAAAACATCTAAAAAAAAGAATTCTTTAACAAAATTTATTTTTATTTATTTACAATTTTTCTTTCGCTTCGTCTTTCCTCAAATAAAATATTGAAAGAATTTTTGCCTTGGTATTTATGAAGAAGGGCATCAGGCAATATATATATGTATATATAGATAGGTACATATTCTTATTGCACTGAGTACAGGAATTTTTATGTTGTGCGTGTAAAATATGGAACGTAAAATAGATAGATATTTGCTACTTTTGAAAATAATAATGTCTTAACATAAATATTTTGATGTGAACATTTTGAAAATATTTCTGAGAATTTTCTTTGAATCATTTGTTCAATAATTTTTTTTTTTTTAGCATTTTATTGATTGTTATGTAACGGGCGTAATGTTCAAAAATCTATGTATATTATTTATTGTGATTATTTATGAATTGATAATTAGCTAAATTAAAATTAAAAATTATTCATTGTTTTTGAAGTCAATTTTGTTCATTTAAATTTTTATTAATCGCGAAACTGAAAGAAAATAGTCTAGCGTTATTATAGACGCGTATTACACATTAAGATTAATTCAAACTGAACTTTGATCATTTCGTTCATTATTTTCGTTTATAAAGAAGAATTGTTGGCCCTGACAAGACTGACATTTTTGCTGTAGAAAATTTTATTCGATCTCTTCTAATTTGTGAGATATTTCAGTTAGATGAAAAATTGCATCCAATTTTATTGTTGTTGTTGTATTAAATGCTTAAATAGAATTATTTTATAAACTAAAAATATTGATAAAAACTTTGTACGCGAAATTGATTCGACTAATAGTTAATGAAATATCTTCGATAGAGCAAAGAAATGTTTTATTGATTGAAATCGAAGTATATTTATTTAAAGAGGTAATTTATGAAGCAAAATAAAGTTTAAGTTAACTTTAAAGGCAGTGGCTAAAGAACATAAATAATTTATGACATATATGCTTTTTTCGATATTTTGATAAAGGCAAAAAATAAAATAAAACTTATTTTATTAACAATTGACCCTAGCAGGGGAACACATAATCTTAATAAAGGTCATTAGAAGCCTTCTGGAGCCTTTGACTAAGAGAAAATTAAAAGGATTTTTTTTTTGTCAAATAGCCTGTTGAAAATCGGTTTATATAACATAAAATTTTATGTCATATAGTCACTCCCAACTTTAAATGCTTTAATAACTGCTTTCATAACTTGGTAGAAAAAATGTTTTAGCTATCACCATATAACTATTAAGCAAAGTTGTGTCTAACGGCTTTAGACTAATGGCTATTATGCGTTAGTTTGCTGTGACCATAGATTTACATGCATTTCTATTCTGGATAACGATTACATTTTATAAAAACGACACTAAACAAACAAAAAAAAATACTGATTTTAATTTAAAAATTTAAAAAAAATATAGGTATAGGAATTGTATCATTATTGTGTTAGGCGCCTATTACACATAAGCTTTTTCGTCTAACTGAATTATCTCACAAACTCGAAGAGATCGATCAAAACTTTCTTCAGCAAAAATGTCAGTCTTGTCAAGGCTAACAATTCTTCTTTGTAAACGAAAATGATCTGACCTATAGTTTATGAAATATCTTCGATTTAGCGTAGAAAGTTCAGCCAGTACATAAGCTTATGTGTAATAGGCGCCTTATAGAAAGTACTTACATTAATTATTTAGGCGCCTAACACTTATGTTAAATAAGATGACAGATTAAATACTATTTTGAATAGTAAATCTGACAGCTAAATAACAGACCCAAAACATTAATACAAGAATTTTAATTGAAAATATTAAAACAAAAAAACAAAAAAAAAACGCGAAATGTTAGTTCATATTCACATACACATATATATTGCCATTAAATACCTGACATTTTTGTAAAAGTGAAAACTAACAAAATGAAAATAAATAATAATTTGTGCCTTAATAAAATGTTAAAATATGACACAAATTTTAATATATAATTTCCATTTCCTTATCTTGTCATATATTTTTTTTTTCAACGGAAACAATAAAACAAAAATAGAAATGTAGGCGACATAAAGTAGGTAAATATACGCCCGTCCGCCTTTCGTCAATGATATTAAATAGTAGTTGTTAAAATAAAAAAAAAAATGAAAAAAAAGAACCAAATATAATATAACATTATTATTAACAGTAAAAAAAAATACCCCTACAAAAAATAAAATAAAACTTTTATTTTGCTTTTTCAACCATCAGTGCTAATAGCATGAGTACATTTATAATAGCAACGTAGCCACAATATTTATGTTAAGGTATCTTGCCTTATATTTTAGCTTTTATCGTTATTTTTTTTTTTTTTGTACTCTTTAGCAATGAATACATACATTTTGCGTGACTTTATGCTATGTTGAAATAAATAATAATTGTTATGTAAATATTAAATATCTATATGAAAAACCCAATGCAAAAGGTATTATGTTGCCAAAGCAACTACCTCTGTTAACGTTTATAGCGGTATCACACATTATAATATATATTATATAACAGTAATTACTATCATATCGTTGTAATTTGTAGGAGGATTTATAATAATAAACACGTTTGAACTCCATACCAACATGATTTTGAAGACAATGGCTAACCCTTCCAAAAATTGCGCAGATATGATAGCAATTCTAATTACTATCATATAATAAGTATATGTGATACCGCTATTCCCTACTGAAATTTTTTTCGAAAAACATACCAAAACCATACTAACAAAAATAGTGTCAATCTATACTAAAACCATACTTATTTTAGCATTGGATTTGGTATGATTTTAGTATGGATTCAATATGGTTTAGAAGCCATACCCAATTCATAACCAATCCATACCGATTCCATACCCAATTCATACCCAAACCATACTAAAACAAGAAAGCATAATCATTTTTAGTATGATTTCTTTGGTTTTACACTATTTTTGTTAGTATGGTTTGGTATGGTTTTTCAGTAGGGTTAGTAGATGAAATAAGAGTAACATGTTTCGGTTATGACCGTAATATGTAAAATGGCTCTTATGTTTATATCATATTAGTGAAATATCAATAAACCTATAGTTAAGTACCGCATACACTTCAATTTCATTATATAATTTCCTAAATTTATTTTAATATGCATTGAGATTGATGCTCAATGTTTTTCACAATCCAAACAAAAATAATGAAAATATTCGCAAAAGAATAACCTCATGATAATCACAATACTTTTCAATATATTTTCGATGTATAAAATGACAGAAGAAAATGAAAAAAAAAATATAGATTATATTATTAATGTCACTAAAATTACAATTTAATAAAAGCCACCCATTGCTTGTGACACCTTTTCTTTTTGTACTTTAAAAATCAAGCAGTCAACCCATGCAATTAGATGGAAAACACGCTGAGCACCGTGGCCAACAATGACATGATCGAAGAAAAAAATCATTATGAAATAGGAGACAAACACGAATAAAATGAATAATAAAATAAATATTTAACAGAAAAATAAAAAATAATAAAAATGAAATTATGTTGTATAAGGACGTACTATTTCTATGGATATAAAATGTTTTACGTAAACTGTATGTTAGGGTATTAAGGCATTATATTATTGTGTCCTTGTCCAAAACAAAACAAAATAGATTAGCATTTGATGTGGAATATGTCATTTATTTATGTCACTTATTCCATCAATTCTTTTATAAAATTTTCATGCACCAAACTTAGATTAAAATATTAGCAAAATTTAAATTTTTTAATTTTTTTAAAAATCTAAGTTGAATTATCTAATTAAAATTTTTCAATACGATTCTCTAATATTTTAAAATCCTCAAACTTTTCTTAAAAAGCGCTTTAGAAATTTTTATGTATGGTATAAAAACATTAACATATTTAAAAAAAAAAATATTTATTTATTATTTTTATTTATTTATTGTCTATTCATGAGTGTAATTCACTGTTCAGCGTACCCTCGTTATTCACCGAATGCTGGCATAACGGTCAAATAATACCTGATAGGACTTGAATATAAAATGGTTTGAAAACCACAAGAAACCAGTTTACCTGTAATATAAATACAGAATATGCATTAAGTATTATTAAATATTTACTTAAAATCAAATATTTAGTTTGATTTAATTAAAGTTTCTTCTCTGTGTCTTTGGTTATTTAATAAATATGCTTTTAATTTAATTCCAAACATATTTAAAAGTGGTAAATTAACAATATTTTCCGGGATATTATTCCATAATTTAAATCCACTAACTGAAATTGGACAGTCTACTAACTTTTTTTTTTTTCAAAAAAACTGCAGTATATAATATTCTTCTATTAAACAAAATTAGGCAGGCTACCCCTATTATTTCCTATTTCCATGTTCAAACTTCGATAATCTGAATTTAAACTTTATATAATACATGAATTATGTGTAACCTGTAAACGATGTTAATGTAATTTCACAGAACAAATTATAAAAGGCAACTTAAATAAAATTACATTAATTATACTTTTATACTCACCAGCTCTCCAATTTCAATGTACTCTGAACCGAATATAAATAAATAATAATAATCAAATAAAACTAAAACAAAATTCTAACAACCAAATTTAAATTATACAAAAAGCTGTCTAGAAACTTTGAATACAGCCACCTGCTACAATATCATTTGTTTGTATCATATCGAAAACATCTAGAATGTGATTATATTTATGATACACGATGAGCAGTTGCTATACAGTATCACATATAAGGATATAACATCACGATTCATTTTTTTTAAAAATTATTTCTTGTACAAGAGGGCTACAGGTCTAAGATGCGTGTATAATGTATTGTATAATAAATAAATACATATAACAATAATGATAATCAAGTATAAATGAAATTTTCCATAAATTTATAAGACGATATTGATATGAAACCACAACCTGTGTCATCATCATTAAAACTAACATTAACAGCCCCTTTTAAAAGTACATTTATAAATTTACCTATCGCACCAACAAATAAACACCCCAGCTATACCCACATCCATAATACAGTTATGGTATAGAGTGTACAAAGAAATCTAGGTATCTGTCTGTACGTGATTATATTTGCAATAACTAAAAAAAAAAAATATGTATTTATAAATAATTTGTAATATAATGGTTGCCACGTAAATTGTCAACAATGATTTATAAATCATAGATTTTTTTTTAATGTACAAGAAGTGCAGATAAATCACACCAATAGCTATTATATATATATATACTTCAATTAGATAGAGTATTATGGTATATGTGCGTAGCTTACATATAATATTATTAAATGTATCCACCATTCACAGTATTTGCATTCAACGCAATATGAAGATATTACAACAAAAAAAATATTTTTAGGAATGGAAAATCAATATAGCTCAAGTAAAACAATAAAAAGAAAAAAAAATGGTAAAATTTAAGTTGAATTGAAATTTGTACGTTATATTATAATCTTTGCAAACGGGCGATATCATAACATCGTTGCAATACAAAAATTTAATAAAGGTTCTTCGCGTTTTCTTTTTTCTTTCCTGAATAATTTAAGATTGTGAATACCTTCTCATATACTATCTCAGATGCCTTAAAGAAATTCAATTCTTTTTTGCCTTACAAAGGAAATATAGTAGAACGTCATGAATAAACTGTGTCGTTCACCAAGAATTTCATAATCGCAAACTTTGTATGCATATTTTATAAGAAGAAATGGCGTTTTTACACTGTTTTACTTTTGGTAGGCATTCTTCCATGGGCTCATACATATTATTTATATATGTTATTATATAATGTACACATCACAATGCACTGTATTTATTACACGCATATGCTGTGTAATATGTTCATAAAGAAAATACAACCTATTTTGGTGGCGAAACAGAAAGTCTTATTAATGCTTTTAGGTAGTAAACAATGGTTTTTATTTACTTTGGATAGACATAAAACATAAAAGTGTTTTTATACAAAACAAGAAAGAATATTAAATATGGATTCATATCCAATTTATTTATATGCACTACATGTAAGTTGTTAGTTGTACGGGTCCGGTCTCCGCTCGGCGACTAGTTTCGGTCACTCTAAAACATAGTATAAGTATTATCCTTATCCACTAGGGTGGATCGACTTTTTTTTCATACCTTCTACCATGATTTTCTGAGTTGCATTTTGTCTATGACCTTTAACCTTTCGCCATGACCTTTGATTTTTTTTATTTGAGATCACATTCAGTTGCTCTACAACATAGTATAAGTTTTATCTCCATCAAAGTTCTGGTAAGAGTAATGAAAGCTTAGATTTCTAGTCACCTCATCTTTTAATTTCAAAATACAGACTATACCATTTAAATGCAACTCACAGCATTGATATATATTTATTCGAATAAATTATTAAAAAAATAATTACAATGATAATATTTTCTTTTCCTGTCACATAATTCTCGTTATCTGACATATTTTTCCAAATTGATTTAAAAGAACATAAGGTTTTTCGCTTTCGCTGCAGACTATTTTATAATATTAGAACATCATGATACCAGTTTGTTTTGTGCATACATAAATTTAAGTATATTTATCGAAGAAAAAGAGATACATTTAATATAGTTGCGTTAGTCGTTCGAAGGTATACAGCAGAATAATAATAATAAAAAAAAAGAAATCTATAAAAACACAGGATTTTGTGTAAGTAAAATTCTAACGGATGGTTTACTGTTTGGATTTTTAATGAGAATTATTGTGTTTGATGGATTAAGATGGAAATCTTAATGGATTTTTAGGGTACACACAAAAATAATAAGATTGAGCAAAGCTAAAGATAACTAGATGATAGACGAAAATTGAATACATTACCTGCGTCATATTCAAATACATTAAATTTTATTATTATTTTTATTTTTTTTAATGAATTTCTATGACCTCGCATTGGCCGAGAATATATTCATTTATTACATTTATTAAATTGATAATATTATCATTTTATCTAGTTAATATTTGAAAAATTGAATATACATAAGTATATATTATTTGGAAGAACACTTTCCTACTGAAAATATTAACAAAACCATATTAATTTGAATATAATATGAATTTAGTTTGGATTCAGTATTGAATACTGTGAAACTATACTAAGATCATAATATCAGAATCCATACTAAAAATCAAGAGCCCATAATTATTTTTAGCATGAATTGCATAGTTTTCCACTCATTTTGCTGGTATGGCTTTGTATGCTTTGAAAAAATTAGTCACGAAATAGTAACCAATTCTGTACAAAATTAGATACACAAACATCCTTCATCATGCAGATCACGTTCGGTAAATATAAACATCCTTTCGGATGATCACTCTATAACGATCTTCAGCATTTTATTATATATATATTAGGGTGGCCCTTATTTTCAAGAGATCGATTCTTAAAGGGGGCACCCCCTAAAAAGTCGAGGTTTGGTCTGAAAATAATTAAACGATTTTTATTTTTTTAAATTTTAAATTT
>JAABKK020055220.1:0-11098 GCA_011634745.2 Catotricha subobsoleta
AACCAAAATAAAACGGTTCTAGAACCATTTTTCACAGTTCCAGGACCGTTCTCAAGAGAAAAATTGTTTATTGGGTATTGTGAACCTTCCAATATGCAAAATACAGGAAGTTTATTAAATACTTAATAAATACTTTCGTTAAAGTGTCTTTGTGTAATGAAATTTTTAATAAGTGTTAATTTACATTTTTTATTTGAATTATTTTACAATTTGTCGAATAGCTATCAAATATTTAAAAAAAATGCTAAAGAATAATAAGCCAATCGAGATCTAATCCAATTTAAGTAAAACTAGAAGAGCATAATATAAGAAATTAGTTAAAAAAAAATTAAAATCATGTTTCGTTCAAGAAATTTTAGTTTTGACCGATATTTTGGCAGTGATTTTCATCCTTTAAGAAACCTTGGTCAGCTTCTTTGACATCTCAACAATGTTCATAGAACTTGGGCTTGAATTAAACTACATTTATGTAATAAAAATAAAACAAATGACTGTTGTTTGTTAATAAATTTGAATAGCTTCAGTTCCATTGTTACCTCAGCAACAATTATCACAAACAAGAAATTTCAAAATTCTAACGGAACTTCCAATTTATTCAAGGTCTAACTGTTATTTGTAGCCTAACTCAAGCTCTAGAAACCTTGTTCACAAGGGTTATAAGCACTGACAGTCGAAATGAAATATTAGTAAAACTGACGATGATCGCAGGCGCGGACAGCCTCAAAAATGAATCCTGCGACTTACCAGTAAAAAGCTTCAGTAGCAAACCGTTTTTTTGTTTAATTATTATATACTTTGGTTGGCATATACAAATATTTCATCTTTCAAAAGTTACTTTTATCCCAATGTTAAAACTATTCCAAATCTAGGTTGTTTTTTTTTAAATTAAAAATTACAATAATTTTACTGAACGCCTAACAAGTATTAAAAAGCAAGAGCATAATCCGTATTTCACGGACAGTTTATATGGTTACTGAAAGATTAAAGCAATACTGTATTAATGATACTTATAGATTTATTTAGGTAGAAAACAAAAGCTATGAATTGGTTGCCATGTAATTTAAAATTCAATTTCAAATAAGTAACAATATTACTAATTTAATTCAATATTTTTCTCAAATGTTTTTATATCAAAGCCCACATATTATTTTGACATATTGTTTGCTATATTTAATGGAATTTTTTGTATAGTGTTAAAGAAAAAATTTCATCCAGTTCCAATAAAAGAAAAGTTTTCTTGATATTTATTGCTTTCCCAATAAACTTACTTTTTTAGTTTTTTCTTCTTTTTTTTTTTTTCAGGATAAAAAGCAATTTGCCGATTTATGTTTTTCTTTAGAATTTCTTTTTTGTTTCCTCCTTTTTAAAGTTTTATTTTGAAAAGCAATGATTTCGGTTTTTGAGCCTAATTGAGCATAATTATCTATAAAGGCAATTTACGTATTAATTTTACCTGAAAAACAAGTAAGGCAACCAGTTTTTATTTTTAAGTTTATTAATTCATCGGTAATGGTTTTATTATTAATTGCTAGTATAATATATAGTTTTAATGGTGGCGCGCTGCAACAATATAAACATAATGAATATTAATTATTTATTTATTTATTTTTTTATATTTTTTATATATTTAAAACCCGGTTTCCCTGCAGGACATTATTTATTCGATCCCAAACGCGATGAAAATTAAATTATGTGTGTATGCTGTACGGTATTTATATAGGTTGTACTTTAGGTGTCCGTATCATGCAGGCACCAATATAATATAGACCAAAGCTATTTTAGATATCATATATATTTAACTATAACTTACAACAATCTATACATAATATAGTTTTAGTAAATTTTAGACAATATCAAATTTTATGGACTTAATTATGTTTTCATTATGTAAATATAAAGGTGTTCTTTGTTACTAAATTGTATGCATCAACCTGTTCCATAGGTGGCTGTATAACGTATTAATTATAAATATACTATATGCTATCCATATAGATGTGCTTATATAAACAACAGATTTTCTTTTTCGAACCATATTTTGAATGTGGCCAGGCCATAGCATAGAGGTTCTAATGAATAATAATAATAAACTTGCCACAAAAATGTTTGTTGCCACTAATATGTTGCCTGAATAAATACATTAAAAAGCTTTTTGCACACACAAAACCAAAACCAAAAGAATAAATATAAAATATAAAATATAAAATGTTAATATATATTATATATATTGTACTACATATACATAAGAAAATGAAAAGAAAAGAAATATAAGAAGACGAAACGGAACATTATAGATTTCTATATATACGGTGCGTAATATTTTTTCACAGGTGAACAACGAATACCGATACTAAAGTATGTAATATCTTATTTATCGTCTTTGAATATAAAATTATAAAAGCACTTCATCTTTAACATACTTTCGATGTGTATTGTGCTGTTTTTTTTTTTTTATCTTTGAACATATTACCTATTCGCATTTACCTAACCTTGTGGGAAATAAGTTATATTGGGTTCCGCTTAAAAGTATCTACAATTTCAGATAAATTTCCTTATAAAAAGATTTTAAGTATATAGCTAGAAATTTTCATGATTTTTTTTCTTAACTCGATTTCACTTTAAAACTGAAACAAAATTTATTTTATCAATTTTCCGTTAATAACTATAAATTAACATTTAATTTATTTTATTTAACACATATATTTTCATTATTTCATTAAATTCATTAAATTTAAAACCAAGAACAAAACATACAAAAAAATAATAATAATAATAATAGTCTAACACGTTTAAGGCTTAACTAGAAACAACAGCAACAACAACAACAACAAACAACAACAACAAAAAAAGTGTCGCTTATCGTCACATCTCCTCTTTTTAAATGAACTCATTATGTTTACGATGCTGTTGGTCTTGGTCTAGTCTATAAATATATTACCGGTAATTAAAATTTTGTGTTGTTTTTTTTTTGTCGGCTTTTATTATTTTAATCCTCATTAGAATTACCTTAGTGGTAGTCCACTGATAAGAACAAAATGTTTTATTATGCTGAAATTGAAATAATGAATTTAATTAAAATTAAAAATAAAAAGAAATATTCTTGACATGAATGGTGAAACGTGAGTTAAATTTTTATGGTCATGGAAAATTACATGTACCTACATTTTCATTGGAATGAAAAGAATTTACGAAAAAGCAGAACTTATTAATTTATTGTTAAATAAATATACATTCATTTAACTAAAATAAATTGGGCGTAAATAAAATATTATATTAACGGTATAGTTTTTTTTTTAGAGTATGGTACAGATTCTAAATAAGCATATAAGGCGCTGTTCATAAATTATGTAACGTAATTTTAACAATATTTTATTCCCCTCCTTCACTTTAGTAACATTTCGTAACAAATTTCCATACCCAGCCCTCTCCTCTCCTCTTGAAGTTATGTAGCACAATATCAATTTTTTTTAAATCATTATATGTAGAAGAAAAACGATGACTAGACAATAGAAGATAGAAGATTTTATACTAATATAAATTAGAATATATTATGTGTATTTTTCTCAAAAAATATATATTACATAACATCAATGTAACACTTTGTCAAACCCCATCCCCCTCCTTAGAACATTACGTAATATATGAACAGCATCTAACAATCATATTCATTGAACCATATTAAACCATCAAATGTAACTTGCGAATGCAAATAGACGATCTATAAAAAGAATTATAAATCTTCCGCCCTCTGATTTGATGATATGATTTTGATTTTTGAGGTCAATGATAACTTTAAATACTAAAAGAGTAATATAGTTTATGAAAAGTAAAATCAATGAAATAACATAGCGGTAAAATGAAATATAATACATACTGTACGAAATAGATTAGATTGTCAGTCAAAATCGCACCAACCAAACGTAACTACATTTTATTTTCTTGAACATATATTATTTAAATATTATTTTCTGTGTGCACCGTTCTGGCTATGGTAGTATATAGCTAGCTCTACAAGTAATATTATATACTTAAACTTATGTGTCTCTATTTCTTTCTATATATAAAAATTCTTCTACCTCTGCATAAGTATATCCTCATCACATAAATTTTTTATATTTCCTTGTATTATTTACCAACAAACTAATGTATGTGTGTATATGCATGGTTGATGATGATGATGGTACATCCGTATTTCTGCAAACATAATTTAGGTATAGAGAAGATTAATATTGTGTTCATTTTCTGTAAAAGAATACACGTAACATTTTGAAGATGCATAGTAGTAGTTGTATAAATAGAAATCCGTTTAAGCTCAATTCATTCATGCTGATTGTTAAGCAATTCGCCATAAATAAATATTTTATTAACTATCTATTCTAAGTATATATTATGACTATATAGATAAAATTGGTTTCCATATAATATGAATTTGTTCTTTTTTGTTTACACAATTTCGACTGAAACGCTACTATTGCTAAAATAAGGAACTATCAAATTTTTCGCAATATTCCGTAATATATATGTAAATTAAATTAGTCCAATATAATGTATCTTACTTATCTATATTTAAATACAATGCACCACAATTCTATACAGTGTTAATAGATATGATCAATTCATTTCATTCTCTATTTTATATTATTTAGTCAACATGAATAAAACATTTTTTCGGGATCTGATTTAGTTATTCGTCGTAACTACTCTTTATTCAATATATAGTTGCTAGACACTAAAGTTATATACTTATACATGTTTTTATTTGTTATTATCTAACGTAAATTTACGTGAATATCAAATAACGGATATCATGAATGAAACTGAGCTATGAGCCAAGTAAAAGTAATATACTTGCACACACAAAATGGATTTCAATTTCAATGTTTCTTCATATTGAAATCTAAAGTACTAGGGGTATTATCTTTAATCGATGCCGGGTTTCAATGATGTGACGGATGAATATCTAAGCAATATTATATTGCACTATGAATCGAATAATGATGGTTCCTATAATGGCACTTAATTCAATTCTGATTGAATGAATTTTTCACTTAATGCATATTAGTAGCTATTTTCAATTCGAACTTAAAATGAATTGTATAGGTATTACGTAAGTATATAACTATACCCTTTTTATACTTTTGTTTCACTAATATTTTGAACTAATTTGATAATTAACTTTTCTTACATATAAGTAAAATACAAAATATATTTTGTGCGGAGTGAAGTTTAATGTAATATAATTTGTATCCTGTCTTTGTATTTCTTACATAATATATTATAGTGAAGATTGACCATCTACAACGTCAGTTAAGCATGTGTCAGAGAAAAAAAGAAACAAATTTCAAAACCGCAAATGTTTTGTGAATATCCGTAAAGAGAAATTATATACATATGTATAAGTATTTTTATTACTTAAATTTGAAAATTTTCACCTGTGATTCATATTATAAAGTATCTGAGTACCAAACATAACCAAATATAAATATTAAAGTGTTAAAAAGTGTTTCGTATGCGCGACACGGTTATGTATACAAAATAATAACATTGGGGAATTGATATTTATAATATATTTTCAGTTGTATTTCTTCATTTTCCATTCTGTTCTTTTACTTTTCTTTTTATCTCTCGTCTATACTTTTGTTGGTTATGCGAAGGCAGTAGGGCAATGCCATTTGGGAATTGTATTTGAACAGATGATTGCATTGATTTAATAAGCTATTTTATATGAAAATCAAATATCAGTATTATCTTATTGTACATAACATTTTGCGACTGTTGTAACATAATAAAAATATTCTCTTTTATTATATTTCAATTATTTTTAGCTGAAGGGTATTGTGAATTTAGCGAATAACATTTTGATATTAGCTGTATATTATGAACAAAACGGAAAGTAATTTAATGTAGACTTGACAAAAAAAAAATTGTTGAATTTTATGGAAATGTTTATTATACTTATAGAGGATGACCCAACAAAAAGTTTTACCTTTTTGTTTTTAAATTATAATAGTTATTTTTAACCAAAAAATTGATTGAGAAGATTATTGGTTCGTTCCTGGGCTATTTATTGTCAATGAAATATGGATAAATAGATTTATCCATAGAAAATTAATTTATGATTTGTATCAATCAGCATTTTTGTACATAAATCATCTTAATTTTAGTTTATGAAGTTCTCAAATTGTACTCTATCTGCATCTTGATAATTTCAAGGTAAATGTTTTCGCTGGGACACTTTCTATAATATAATCTGTATTTAGAAACGCATCCTCTAATTTACTAAGTTCTCAATAAAAAAAAATAAAAATGAAAAATCGTCTTTGATTGTCATTAAGTAATTGCTGGTGTTGATTTATATTCATCGCCTATCTTTCAATGCATTGAACTGCTGTACTTATAGTATGTCCACAAATATTTTACTTACAATACGACAATATCACTCTAGAAGTATAAATAAGATAAAATTAAATGTCAAAATACTATATAGTGTATATGTTTAATGACTAACAAAATATTCACAACATTTAAATTGACGATGACAAAATAAATAAAAAAAATAGCTTGATACCTAAAAATAGCACACAGGAGGTAGGTAGGCTTTATAGATATGCCGGTATATGTGTTTTCTTTTTGTTTTGTGCTCTTGTTTGTTTGCATTTATTTGCTTATGCAACCAACATTTTCTATATATTTTTTTTTGCATTTAACAGAACAGAAAAAAGCATCGATCTTGTAATATAAAATAAAAAAAAAGAGTATACAATACATTCAGACATACAATGTAGTGCCTTACGATCACATTTTTCGCGTATAGGGAACGCTCATTACAAATCTATACATAGTCTTGAATCCAAAAAAAAAAAAAAAATAACAAGAAACAACAAAAATAATTACCTAGAAGTTGCAAGAATTAAATTGGTTCAGCGATTTTTTTTTGTTTTGTTTCTATTTTCATTTTATAAAGAAATTTTAAAATAGGTTTGTATATAAAAATATATGTTGTAGTCAGTCTGCGATATTTTTGTAGTAAATATCCCAGAAGTTTGTGTATTTGTTGTCTTTAGACGTAAAATTGTAAAATTTTAAACGCACTCCAAAGTGTGTGTTTTGCTGCGAGTGATTATGATTTTTTTTTTTATAGTTTTCATCAGAATTTTACTCTGTGGAGTCTCACATTTTTTCAATATAATGTTGATTCATTCATAAAATATAATTTGGATAAAATCACTATCATTTTATCTCACCTGATAAATTGCTTTTCAAAGAATTCAAAAGAGAAAAAAGTATTAGATAATATCAGGATCCTTTTGTTGTAGTCTTAAGCCTGTCATGTCACTCAACATTATTTCACGTAAACATTTCCGCAATCGAATTTCGAGTGCGTGTAAAAATAATTACTCTTTTCATAGTTAAAATGATAAGTCTAGCGTGCTGTTACTATTAGATGGATTTTAATTTATTTTTCAAATCCTTGCCTCTTTTTTGTATTTAATCAATTAATCTGAATTGTTGTTTGTAGATGGATAACAATATATGGTTTACATTCAACATATAAAATAGTAAAAAAAAAAGAAACAGTGCATGTATGCGCTACATGGGCATAAAGAATAAAATTATTTTCTCGACACGATACCACAATTCACTTCATGGTGTTCTCTTATTTGTTTACGTTGAATGAAAAAAAAAAGAAAGAAAGAAAGAAATATGTATTAGCTGTGCCTGTGCAAGCTTTTTTTTACTTTTTTACTTGTAAACAATGTTTTTTTTTCTATTTAATTTCAACCGTTTGTTTATAAAGTTGTGAGAAAATAACTTCTTATTGAATCTGTTTTTTTTGTTTTTTTTCTCTTTTATATATAAATAGCACTATATAAAAAAACAGAACAAGTAAATAGTAATACGGATTGAATTGACTGTGAGTTTGTACTCATAGCCACCAACATACAAAAAAGTGGCGTTTAATATAAGCCAGACAATAATCCTATATTATGTAGAGTAGATAGCCTAATAATAATAAATAAAAATGGTATGCTTTTCGGGAAGATGGGAGAATGAGAAGAATTATGGTTTTATTTATTTTCCTTTAGATATTCATTGAAAAATATATCTATTTTATAGACAACTATATCGTTGTATACAGCTTTTGACTATTTCAGCAGTCAGGTACACACTTGAATTTATTTTAATAAAATTGACCTTTTATTTTTTAGGTCATGTAGGTGAACACCTCACAATCACTTTTTATTATTTAATATTCTCTGGTCCTAAAAGCTACATTTTGCTCAATAACACACAAACACACAAATACACAAATTTCGCATGATATATAAAATTACTAAATAAACATCAAGGTTAAATATTGTGTGCTCATGTATTTTGTGTATGTACAATATTTATAATGGAAAGGTATTAAGTTTTATTAAGTAATAGGTACTCCGAATAGCGTAAATGCGAAAGCCTTACAGGTGAATGGACATTAATACTACATATCACCGCTACGGTAAATTGTTATATCCATTAGGAAAATGAGTTGTGATTTTCATTTTTTTTCCCTTTTTATTGTTTTGTTTCAGAGGTTTGATTATTGAAATATTTTTTTTTTCTTTAAGATTAATAGAAAAATATGTGTCAGCAATCAGCATTCAGACTAGAAATTTTCTCTTTTTTTAATGAACCAAATTTTTTATCAAAAAGCTTTTATTGTCTTAGATCAAAAAAAAAAAAAAAAAAAAGCATAAAATAAACTATGAACTTATCCTTTTTTTTTTTGGTTGAAATAAAAATAAAAAAAAATGTCCGTGTTCGATACATTTATTGACCTCTTCCGTGTGTTCCCTGTAAAATTTCCAATATCAATTTAGGAATAGAGTAAAAAAAAAAAACAAACAAAAAGTATTAAGTAAATAGAATGCTTCACATTGATATTGATTTCAATATATTATGTGGCTAAACGGAGTTAGATATCAAAATCAGATTTATAGATGAGGAGAGATAGAGCGAGATATAGTAGCATATCTGGGATGTATAAATAACAGAAAAAAAATTTGAACAATTTATTTATGGCCAGCATGTGGTAAATATAATAGTGAGTATATATCATCTGTATATGCAATATATTTGTTGGAGCTTGGGGAAATTGCATTGGCATCCGGGCAAAATACCTTTCTCTGTTAATGCTGTCTCGATAGTTCATATAGAAACATAAACATATATGCGACATGTCAATTCGTACATAATGTAATAAAACCAACAAGTTAAAAAATAAACTGCCGGTGCAACCGATATCATTTTATAGGATGTCGATCTGAACCTGGCAAACATTTAATATGTATTGTTCATTTTTTTTTATGCACGCTGCTTGTTACGACTGTTACAGAGTGAACATAACTTTTATGTATTACCAAACTGATATAATTTAAATTTATATTTGTTTCTGCAAAATATTCAATTAAATCTGTTTATTTGGTGGTGTAAGGTCATAGCAAACAAAATGGGCATACTTGTTTAAAACTAATTAGCTGCAAATAAATAGTATAGTTACAATGAAATTATTTAATATTATCTATGTACACAATCCAAGTATCTATATTTGGTTGTATACAAATTTTTCCTAAACGAGGTTTAATCTAACCAATTGACTAAGCTTACAATTTTCAGGTTTTAGTAGCTATTCTGCACATTAAATATATTATATTATATATACCTAACTAGACAATGCTACGTATGCATGTTTAAACAAACAGCAACAGGAAATAAAATTAAATAACATAAAAAGAAAAACCCGTGCTTCTGTTTCTGTACCGAGAACTGTTTGATTTATTTACAAAATAATATGGTGTGGGAGTAGAAACGAAAATATGCCTTATAGAATTTAGGAAACATATTCATAAATAAATATACGCATGGTCCAAACTGGTCATTCTAATATATGGTATTTTGGATAAAATTGATAATTTATATTAGTTTTAATTCTCGAAATCCTTTTTTCTCTATCGATTCTACAGAAGTGAATTTCACTTATTAGTATTTAATGATATTGCCTGTAGACATTCTGAATTAGATTATTTAACAGTCCGTGCCATTGCTACAAACCTAAATATCTAAAATTTAAGTGACGTTAAATTGACATTAATCGTTTCCTTTATCGTTGAGAATAATTTTTCTTCTCATTGTTTTTTTCTCCTTTTTTTATTTTATTAGATTTAGTATTATGTATTAGTTTAGTTTAGAACCTATACCTTTTTCATTTTTTTTTTTGCTCGTCATTCTAATTTCATCATTATTTCTATTATAGAGATTTAAAAGAAAAGAAAAAATTGCGATAGAAAAATGGGTAAACAAATATTACATATTTTTATAATTTTATCTGGTTAATGGATACATATTTGTTATTACTTTTAGATTTTTAAAATAAAACAAAAAATTAAAAATTTCAACGATTCGGTGTTATTAATGCTATAATCGGTATCATTGAATTTCATCTGCAGCATAACATTTTTGAATTATACGAAAAGCATTTGAAAGTACGAGTAACTTTTGATAAATAAAATAAAATGTTTACATATAAAAACTAGTTTTTTAATAATGGCAGACATTTATCTTTTACACATAATGTTCAATGTTTCAAATAAACATCAGTAACCAGATAAAGTTAGGAATTGAATATTAGGAAGGTCGAAATATTATATATGTATTATGAAAAAAAAAAAATTTCAATTTCTGAGACCAAAATTATTCTGGACGTTTCAACAACGGAGCTTCTGCATCATTAGATTTTTATGCACTACATGTGAAACATAAAGGTGCATACTAGATTTGATTTTTTTTTGTCTGTCCCCCCGTAATCTCGGGAACTAGTCACCGGATGGAGATAAAACTTATACTATGTTGTAGAACAACTGAATGTGATCTAAACTAAAAAAAAATCAAAGGTCATGGCGAAAGGTCAAACGTCATGGGCAAAGGTTGAAGGTCAAATGTCATTTTTCTCAGAAACTAATGTATCAATCAAAATATAACTTATATTATAGCATCTTCTTTTATTCGCTCTAGATCAGCTCTCAGTCAGATTTATAATTTTTGCATGTTCTTTTATTCGAGA
>JAABKK020055231.1:0-11094 GCA_011634745.2 Catotricha subobsoleta
TGACCGAAAAAGTCATAAATAACATAGAAGCTGAAAAGGTTAAAAAATGAGTAAAAATCTATCGATATTTGAATGAACATGATATGCGACCATTCAAAAGAAAGATATTGACACTACTAAAAAATCTAATGATTAGATTTAATAGGTTTCAACAATATATCTTAATTTAAATAAACGTTCAAAATAATTTAAATACATTACCTACGTTACAAAACATGGCATTTTCTTATTCTTATTGTATTTCAGCGCAGAAAAACCCACAAAAGCCCAGTAAAACCCAGAAAAACACACAAATACCCAGAAAAACACACAAATACCCAGAAAAACCCACTACCCACGGGTTTTTCCGAACCCTGCATGGGTATGTGCGTACAGAATAAACCAATCATGATTTTCTGCATTTATTTTATGTAGTGATTTCTTCATTCATAAAGCTACCCCTAGGCTTTATGTACCTTCAATCGATGTGCAAGTAATGTACCCGACTGAGTGAAAGCTTTATCACACTTCCCACATTTAAATGCTTTTGCACCTGTATGAACGCACATATGTTGATTTAAATGAAAAGCTGTACCAAATTTTTTTGGACAAACCGTGCACGGATATGGTTTTTCATTTTTATGAATTCTTATATGTTTATATAAATGACTTGATCGAGCAAACAATCTATCACATAGCTCACATTTGAATGGTTTTTCCCCTGTATGAATTCGCATGTGTGTTTTCAAATTAACTGAACAAATAAATGATTTTTGGCATATTTGGCAAACGAACGGCCGATCCCCTGTATGTGTCCTCATGTGAATATCGAGATGCTTCCTTAAAGTATAACTTTTTCCGCACGTATCACAAGTAAATTGCCTGCTATTTTTGTGAACATATAAATGACTCTTCAAATTTACCAATTGTGCAAATTTTTTATCGCATAAATTACACTCGTATACTTTTCCAATGCCAGTATGCTGAAAGAATAATCAGTTTAAGAAAAATCACATTTACTTTTTCAATATTTTAAAAGAGGGAACGCAGATACCTACCACTCTCATATGAAGTTCAAATGAACTTTTATATAAATAAATTCTTTGACAAATCGAACATTTAAATTTTTCGATATGACCACCAGAATGTTGTATTCTCAAATGTTTTTTTACATAACCGATATGTTTAAAATTTTGATGGCAAATAAAGCACTGAAATATTTTATCATCATGCATATGTGATCTCATGTGTTCCGTCAGTTTGCTTGCTCTTATAAAGTTCTTACCACATTTAAGGCAATTATGCAATTTTTCACCCGTATGCCTGAAATTTCATTAATTATTTACTGTGAGAATAATGTTTTTAAAAATTGACTTACATTCGTTGATGAAGTCTTAAATATTCTTTACGTAAATATAATTTATCGCAAAGGGAGCAAGCAAATTTTCCGTTAACTTCGACCACGGAGGGTCTTTGTAAATTGCTAGAATTATTTTCATTTTTAACAGTGCCAGCATATTCGTTACTTATGAGTTCTTTAGAATTATCGTCATCATCTGAAGTAAATACAATATCGTTGACCTCATATTCTAATGATTCTTCGAAATCTTGCTTGACATCTGCTACTTCCTCCGACTAAAAAATAATTTTTCCCAGTAATTTCATGAAATTTATTATGTAAACATCGAAACTTACTTTTATATTATTAGTTTCATCACATTGTATTTCTGTTCCAATTTCTTGTGCAACTAATGTCTTGTCATCATTAATAATCTGGGCCGGTGATTGTTTATTTCCACTTTTATTATTTGTCTTAGTTTTCCTTTCACATAATTCGTATTCTTTAGCTATTTCAAGTGAATTGTCAAGAGTAAGTTTATGTTGTTCAGATAATTTTGGAAATATTTGATCATCCAAGCCACTTATAAATTTGTCTATTAAAAAAATATCGAAATGTTGACCGAAATTACAGTTTTCTGCTACTCGTTCAATGCGGACAAACCAATCCGAAACTGATTCAGTAATTGCTTTTGTTGTCAAATGAAATATCTTTCGGTGCCCAAATATTTCAACCGTTGGAGTGCTGATAAAAATGGATTTGGTTTTGCCAGTTTTTCGTTTCTTCAAAATTTTCATTTTACCTTTTGATTGTAGCACTTGGAAACTTTTTTTAGATTGTAGTTCAGACTATATTTTTATATTTTCTTTGGATTATAAAATTTTCATTACGATATACATATTACACACGTATTACTTCGACTTACAGTTTATTTATAAAATAATAATTAATTATTCTAAGTTTACTTTGTTTTTTGAATTCTAGTTTACTGTTTATCACAACTTACTATTAGAATGTCATATTGACAGTTTTTTTGTGCGTGTAGTCATGGGGTAGTACTACACTTCATTTTCCATATGATTCAAAACTTTGAGCGCACTTTTTCCTTCAATATGCTACGACTGAGTGAAATGGTCACGAAATGATTGAAAAATTCAAAGTAAAACATAGAAAATTCATGTTGAAATTTACTTTTATTAAAACATTAATAAATGTTATTTTAAACTCAAAAATTATCGCAAGGAAATGTCAATACCATTTTAATAACAAAATTAGAATTTCGCTTTGCAAGCCTTTTTCCTTGAAATCGCACAGTGCATTTCTAAGTGAAATTTAAATAATTATTAAATGGAAACCAAAATAAATTAAAAAAATTTTAACTTTACTATTTTCTCCACATTTTTTTTTTTTTTCATTTCTAAAAGTTAATCGAATGATTCAAATATCTTATATTTTATGTTAGGGATAGTTCGCTTATTGGTCACACCAAATTTAATGATTTTTAACCACCTCCCTCTTATTTCACGCTCGAAAATGTATGTACTGTCACGGTTTTTCTACTATTTTGAACCTCCCCCACCCCTGAAAGTGTGACATAATAAGCGAACCATCCCTTATTCGTTCTTCCACAAAAGCAATTAGATTTGATAATTATTATTATTATTTTAAATAGTGAGCACTAAGTACTTACCACAATTTTATATTAACAATGGGGTCACAAAAATTATATCACTTTTACGTTGTTTTTGTCGGATATTTAATATATTGGATAGTAAATTACAAACAACTCTACAGATATTAATTAAATTATTTTTAAGTATTATATTTAGAATATTTTATAAAAAATCATTGACAATTTCACAAGAGATAATTTCACCAGTTTATTTTCGTGAAAAATTGTAATTCTTAAACTAAATAAACAATTTATAAATGTGACAAATTTTATAGCATTTGCGGGTGCGTCTTTTTTTTATCCCCAAAGGAAAATTCAATTAACTCCCTAAACGATAACCACCTAATCCTAATGGGTTAGCCTGGCGTGAGCAACGAAGAAAACACACAAATCTATCTATAAGATCATGGGTTTTAGTTTAAGTATTGACTTTTGAGAAGATAATCACTGGGGAGATAAAAGCCCTTCCCGTATTTGCTCCAAGTATTCTATATCTTTCAAAGCATCCAACTGCCAATGGTTAATCATAATTGTGAATTATGCACCTTTAATCGATGTGCAGCCAACGTACCCGACTGCGTGAAGGCCTTATCACACAGTTCACATTTAAATGCTTTTTCACCTGTATGAACGCACATATGACGACTTAAATGATAAGATGTAGCAAATTTTTTCGGACAAATCGTACACAAACATAATTTTTCATTTCTATGAACTTTCATGTGCTTATGTAAATGACTTGATTGAATAAACGTTCTATGACATAGCTCACATTTGAATGGTTTTTCCCCTGTATGAATTCGGATATGTGTTTTCAAATTAACCAAACAGATAAATGAATTATCGCATATTTTACAAACGAAGGGCCGATCCCCTGTATGTGTTCTCATGTGAATATCCAATTGTCTCTTTAAAGTATAACTTTTTCCACAAAT
Source organism: Catotricha subobsoleta (assembly GCA_011634745.2). Taxonomy (NCBI): domain Eukaryota; kingdom Metazoa; phylum Arthropoda; class Insecta; order Diptera; family Cecidomyiidae; genus Catotricha; species Catotricha subobsoleta. The sequence continues at coordinate 3,926 of JAABKK020055231.1, forward strand.
ATCGCAAGTAAATTGTTTGTTTCTTGTGTGAACATTTGAGTGACTCTTCAAGTTTCCCAATTGTGTAAATTTTTTATTACATAGTTTACAATCGTATATTTTCCCAATTCCAGTATGCTGAAATGATAAACAGAAAACTTTGGTTTTTTTGCTCAATATTTAAAAAGAAAGGACGCATTTATACGTATAGTATATACCTACCAATCTCATGTGAAGTTCATATGAATTTTTATGTAAGTAAACCCTGTCACAAATCGAACATACGAATTTTTCGATATATTCACGAAAATGTTGTGTTGTCATATGACTTCTTAAGTTACCGAGATATTTAAAATTTTGATAACAAATATAGCACTGAAATGTTTTACCATCATTCAAATGTATTTTCAAATGATCTGTTAATTTGCTTCTTTTTGTAAAGTTTTTACCACATTTAAGGCAATTATGCAATCTTTCGCCCGTATGTCTGTAATTTCATTAAAATTAATTATGTACTTTGAAAATAATGTTTTTAAAAAATTAACTTACATTCGCTGATGAATAGTTAAATATCTTTTTCGTAAATACAGTTTATCGCAAAAGGAACATGGAAATTTTTTGTCTGTATCACCCCTTAAACTTTGAAAAATGCTAGACTTATTGGCTTCTTTATTAAATAATCCATTCTCCTCATTAACAGTGATGCCAGAATATTCGTTATTTGTTAATTTTTTAGAATTATCGTCATCTTCCTCTGATGTTAATATATTATCGTTGACTCTACAATCTAATTGCTCTTCGGGCTCTTGCTTCACTGCTACTACCTCCGACTAAAAGATCATTTTTCAAAGTAATTTTTATAAAAAATTTAATTATAAATTTCATGAAATTTATTATGTAAATATGGAAACGTACTTTTATATTATTGGTTTCAGCATATTGTACTTCCGGTCCAATTTCTTGTGCAACTGATGTCTTGTCATCATTATTGATCTGGGCCGGCGATTGTTCATTTTTACTTTTATTATTTGTCTTAGTTTTCTTTTTACATATTTCGTGTACTTCAGCAATTTCAAGTGAATTTTCAAGAGTAAGTTTATGTTGTTCAGATAATTTTGGGAATATTTGATCATCCAAACCGCTTATAAATTTGTCCAATAAAAATATATCGAAATATTGACCAAAATCACAATTTTCTGCTACTCGTTCAATGCGTGCAAACCAATCCGAAGCTGATTCAGTAATCGCTTTTGTTGTCAAATGAAATACCTTTCGATGTCCAAAAATTGCAACTGTTGGAGTGTTGATAAATATACAATTGGTTTTACCATGGTTTTGTTTCCTCAAAGTTTTCATTTTGCTTTTTATTTCTAGCTCTTATCTATGTCTCGATTTTCTCTCAACAACTGGCTATATTCGTCTGTGGGATTTTTATTATAAGACGAACACAAGTATAGCTTTATAGTTATTATTCTAAGATTTGTGTTATGATTTTTAAATTCTTGTTTATAATTTTATACAACTGGAAAATGACAGAAGATGTTGTAGTGTTATTGTCAATAAAATTATGTAGAGTGAGATTGGTTGTATGTTTTATATAGTATTACGTATAATAGATGGCGCTATTTTTATGTGCCTCGGATGTAATATTGAATGAAAGGCGCAAAATTATATATCAAATGTATTTTTTTTTATTATTAATTACACAGTGAAACAGCCTTTTTGTGAACCATACTTCATTGGTAGTTTGATAGGTTTTTTTTAAAAAATAATAATGGTACAAACATCACGTCCAGATTTTTTTCTTTTTCATTTTTTTTCTTTGTTTTTTAAGCTATTTTGTGTATTTTTTTTCACTTTCTTTTGGCTTTTTCTCAGGATTGGCTGGACGGATTTTGATGATTGACCTACCGTTAGACGCAGAATCGAATATATATATATATTAGATTTCATCTATACTGGTTGATTTCATTCTGCGTCTAACGGTAGATCATTCATCAAAATCCATTAAGCCAATCCTGAGAAAAATTGGCCAGTTGGGGCGCAAATATGAGTTTTTGCCTCAATATAATTTTAACCACGGAATTTATTAAATACTTTTAATAAATATACAATATATGTAGATGTACATACGTAGTTCGCTTAATTTTTTGAAATGATTGCGACTGAATAATTCTTTTCAGATTAGTTTTTTTTTAATCAAACCATTACCGCAATCTTATTTTAGTCATTTCAAATATAGGAAATGACATAGATTTATGTAATAAAATCTAGATAACAGAAATTGTTTTGGAGAAGATATATAAGTAAATATAATTCTAAAACTTAATATCAGCGTGTTCAAAATATTATTTAAACATTAATTATAATCAAGTACAGCTTTCCAGTTAATATTGTAAAATTTATGGATCATGAAAAGACATTATACCAAATTGTTCTACCATTCTCCAAAATTTATATCAAACTACAAACAAAACACTAGAACTAGAATTGTTGCAATTTATCGTTGTAATGGTTCATGTCAATATAATCTGCCAGATTATGGATTTATATTTCTACAAAAAGGCTATAATAGAGTACTAAGCGACATTTGGTTTCGTCATCATCGATGCTACTGCGGCGGTTCGTTTAAGAAATATGCTCCAATTGAACAGAATCATCATTATTTTATAATAAACGATTAAATACACGTAAAATTATTTAAGAACTTTTTCTTTTTTTAAGAATGATGTTGTTAATACTAAGAGGTGTTATTAACAATAAGTAGCCACTAAAAGTGATTTAAAATAAATTCGATAGTTTAATATTATTATTTTTTTTTTTTATGAAATTTATTCTATTTACTGCTTAGTTGTAAAAATAAAACCCTTTTTTAAATTTCCTCAATCACTTTCTTTTTTTTCTATTAAATATTAACAATATCGGATAAATCGTCAATTATTAATATTTAATAAATATTTTCAACTTATAATTCTACTATATAATCAAATCAAGTTTATGCTCGTATTTTGAATCGTGATAGCGTTTATTTAGCCAATCTTTTATTCAACCAATCATTATCATTGTAACATTTCGTTACATTTGAAGTCAATGAATCCAATTCAAGGTTAGCATTATGCAAAAGGCTATAAAAGCAATTTTTCTGGTTCAACTGAAAATATAAAGAGAAACATCTAATTAAAATTTAATCGAAACCTTTGTTGCTTTTGTTATAAGCTAAATTCCATATATGACAGGCAAACAAACTGATATTTTACTAAATTCGATATATTTTGTCATAAATTTAATTAAAATAACGTGTGTAACAAAGCATTTTATGTGAATCTATTGTTTTATTGATAAATTTAAATCACAAGAAAACTTATTTTCTTATAGAAATATGAGGAAAAAATAATAAGAAGCACAATAAATATTTCAATATTTATGGAAAATAATTAATAAATTAGTTTTACAATCTCATTTTAAGCTCTGAACTCTTTTCTTCTAATATAAAGTATGTTCTCAAACAAAATGTAAATATTTTCGTTGATATTTTTTGTTATCATCTTTATATGCAAATTCATGGAAACGATGCAAAACAAATATCTCTATTACTTATAATTATATACTTATTTATTTTTTAACTTACATTTACTTCCAGTGATGGAACCTCATCCAAATTATTAGTGATACAAATGTTGCCTTCGTTATTTACTTTTGCAATTACATTTTCTACAATATATTTCAATTTTATAGCACATGTTGATCTACTATTTACAATTGTTGATAACAATTCATTTCCTTTTTTATCCAAAGATGAATAGCTTTTAGTAATATCCAAAACTTCAGTCGATAAATGATTTAAGTCAACTAATCTGTGTGGCGTTAAATCTTTATTTAATTCTCTTGATTTGAGTATGTCACTTTCATGAATCACAGCAATTTTTCCAATAGCAATCTAAAATTGTGCAAATTTTAATAGTTACTAAAATAAGAGTTTAATAAGTTTATTAATAAATAAGTACGTACCTCTAGCATCAATAAAATACAAAATATGCTTAAAAAGAAAGAAGCATTCATTTTCACAAGCTTTCTGAGTTAAAATTAAAAAAAAAAAAACGATATTTAACAAGCTAAAATAAATAATGTAAGTTGAGGAACTTTATAAAAAAAACACACACACAACGCGTTACGTATTACCCAATACTTTTAATAGATTAATATTAAACGCAAATTGACGAGGCGATCGTATTAAACTATAATCGTATTGTAGCGATAATAATAAAATTATTTTGTGAACAACTAATCTCTTTCGTTTTTCATCAAAATTATCAACATTCCAATTACAAATTATTACAATTTTTTTTTTTTTAATTCAGCAAATGTTTTTTTAATTATTTATTAATAGATCTTAAATATTTTGAAAACCAGTTAACATTTCAAAATATTTATTAAACAATAATTTAAAAGGCATTCCACTGGAGCACAAAGGGTTATTAAATTTGCGGAAAAGTAATTTATAAAATAATCTTTTACTATCAAAAAAATAATTAAAAAAACAAATAAATAAAGAGAAAAACGAAAGCAAAATCGAGGATCCTAGAAAGAAATATTTTAAACAGGTCTGCAAATGATAATAAATTTATTAAAAATATCGATGTTAAGTGTTGACTTAGATGCAGGATGCAGTACTTTTCCAATAATATATCATAGCTTGGGCAACAATGTTATTTTCTATATTTATATTAAATAGAATACGCAATTACCAAAAAAAAAAATTTTGAGCTCTATGCAAGATAAATAATAAATTTAAACGAATTTTTCGTATATTTGTGTGTGAAAAGTTAATTCGTTATCTTATAAATATATTTTTAGGTCATGTTTTGCTACTTTTTGTTTTTAGAAAGAATAGGGAATATTAATGGAAAATGTAACTACTAAATTATGGAGAATTTATCAAATTAATTGGTATATAGCCAAACAACAATTTTTTAGGCCTTGCTGGAACTTTAATGAATATTTGCTTCATATATGGTCCCGTCGCTAACCCTCTCCTTTAGTGGGGAGTGAAATAGTGAGGTCGCAGGGGCTTACCAATAATTCTATTACTTTTGATCAGGACCAACTATAGAGACTCCATATTGGTACCATTAGACGGAGAATTGAGTCAGCTTATGCCTTAAGCACTTCAATTTTCGAGAGCTTTTAAGAAGATATTGTGCTTATATGCTTTAACTCATTGCACAGAATCATCTAATTTCGATGGTTTAGACGTTTTATTAGGAATTTATGATGAAATAATTGCACCTGCAATTTTAGATAATTATGTACATATCATAAAGCAATCAATACTGTAGTCAATGCAGTAGTACCTGTGGTACGGACTTTTCGAAACAGTGATTACGTCATATCTGTCCGTCTGCGAACGGATCCGTTCGCAAAACGGATCGTTAAACTCCGTACCTTATAATGTGTATTATGTTGTCCTACGATTAAATTTTATATGTTGACTGAAGTTTATCGATTAATTGAAAATTAAAATTTAAAAAAAATAAAATTAAAAAAAATAAGTATACACATATTATTTAACGCATATTTATTTAAAAGAACTACAAATAAAATTAACATTTTAAATTACAAAATTCTGAAAATTCCACTATAGATTTCTTGCTTAAAACATCTTTTTTTTATGTATTCTCTCTACATTGGTTATGGATTAGTTGTACACAGCATATATGTTGGAATAAACATTTTAAATTCATTTGTGACACTTGTTAAGACACTGATTTTGCAATCGCTGAATGAATTTTTTAATGCGTGACGAGTTTGTAACGTCAACTGTTAAATATATGTATAATTAAATTATATATATATATAATATATATATTAATTGAGACTTATAAAATTGTTTTCCATAAAACATAAAATAATATAGTCTTACCTCTGACAAAGAAATTATACCGTTTCTCTGGACAGTTTCTCTAACTGGTTCAAGACATTTAAATCCATCATTAAATGCTTTTTTAACAGAATTATATGTGTTTTGCCTACCAAGCACATTACATCTTTCCGTGCTTGCTGCAATTGGAGATATTATATTTAAATAACTTCCTATTATAATTAATAATGTTTGTTTCATTTCATTAACAAAAAAAACAACCACTGGATTTTGATCATTTAAAATTTCGGTATGTTTATTTGATAGTTGGGCTTTCAAATTATCAAATGTGTGTTGTTCCAGTCTCGAGAAATCACTTTCAATTGCTTCGATTGGTGTCTAGAATGAGTTTAAAGTATTTAATTATTATTATGATTATAATTATTTTATTATTTTACTAATTGTGCTATTGTTAACTGATGACGTATTACACAAAAAAGAAAAATAGAAATCGAATAGCTAGCTGTAGAAAATATTATGATTTGTAATCAATGATAGTTTGTACGACTAAGTATATACATATGAAGTGTTGGTAACTTCTACTAATATTTAAATAACTATAACAATATTTTATTCAAAAATATATGGAGTCATAATTATATTATTATATTAACTATTAATATAGTTGCACGTGCAGCAGCTATACTTACCCACTGCTGTTATACATATATGAGGTTAAAATGAATAGTCGTACCAACTATATTAAAAGTTGTAATAGTTTCTACAGCTATTTTTGTTTGTTTTTACTTACCTGTAGGCCAAAAACCACACAACAAATAATTGATAACAAATAAATTCTCATTATTTCCTAATTGATTAAAACACTTAAATTAAATATTTACGATTTGCGAAAAATACAAAAGTTTACAATATATTATAAAACGATTAATTCTATGCAGCACTGTTTACGATAATCACTTAAAAGATAATATTTTAAAATGCATTTAATCGAATATTTGAAAATTTTAAACTAAATACGTCCCGTTCAAAAATTATTATAAAATAAGAGTGACTAAAATTAGAGTTAGATAAGGAAGAGGTTATCTAGGATTAAGTTTTATTAAATTTTCTGTTTTTAAAAACAATGTTAACTAGATTTGTGATAACAAAAAAATATTTTAGAAAAGAAGAAAACCCTGAAATTGGATATTATATGCAGTATGGTGATATTAATTTCATCGATTATTACCGTTCAAAGTGTAGCTACACATGACGACCTAAAGTAAAATAACGACCGAAAGTAAAATAATGACCGAAAGTAGAATGTGTTTGT
>JAABKK020055241.1:0-11093 GCA_011634745.2 Catotricha subobsoleta
TGTCAATTAGTGCTACGAATTACATCTAGTTTATTTTAAAAATATAAAAAGTACATCATTTTTTTAGTACTGAAAGATCTCATTGTCAGAGTAATTAAAATGAAAAATTTTACTTAAGTACAATTTTTCTGAAAATTACTTGTAAAGTAGAATTCCAAAAGGAAGAAACGCTTTGTTTTGGACCATTTCTTCATTGAAGAATTTTCTTTATTCTAGATTATTTTTTTATATTTAATTTGTGCACAAATTTATATTAAAACGTATATAAAAACTTATATAAACGGTTATAATGTATAATAACCACTTATTAAAATAATAGTTAGATGTACTTATGCAAATAACTACATTCTTCTTTTTATTAAAAGAAATCGGTCATCAAAGTTTGTTTTTTTTTCTTAGTTTTAACCCTGGAAATAACAGAACTCGATACACCTTATTTTCTTGCAAGAACTTGGCCAGAAACGCCTTTCGAAATTTCGTCAAGAATATCAGATTTTTTTTTTAATGCGAGTCTCTGAGACGGTTCTCTTTTTCTTTAATTTAAATAAAAACACTCATAGAAAAAGAAAATTTACAAAATGTAATTTTTTGTTTAATGAGGGCAAAACTAAACACAAATTAAAATCAAAAACTTCATATGAAATGATTAACCGTCAAGAAAGCGATTTTTATTTAAGAAAATTATTTGTATAATTTAAAAATAAAATAAAAAATCGAAAAATATTGCATCAAGTCTTTTATAAAGAGATTAAAACGCTAAAAATGAAACTGTAAATTCCAACACAAAATATAAAAATTTTGAATTTGTCCGAAAGGATGATTTCTTCATTTAGAACATACAATACTAGAATTTACGTGTTTCTTCAAACCAAGTTTTTCTTCAAATTGGTATTTCTTCCTATTGAAATTCTATTGTACTTGGCAGTATTGGCATAGATCGTCAATAAAAAGATCTAGATTATTTCTCAGATCGTGTTTAAAAAAAGATCTAGATCCCGGATTTCAGATCATCTTTTTTTAAAGAAAGATCATTTTTAGATCTTTTTTTAAGATAAAAATGGTGACTTTATTTAGAAAATATTTATAGCAAGTACCTGACCGTGAAGTCGTGAACTAAAGAATTTAGTTTTGTTTTCGCATCGTGACATAAGGACAATAAAAAAGGGAAAATAAGGGGGAATAATATGTGTAGATATCGACATTTAGAACACGATTGGACGGTCGCTTACAGTAGGGTGTTTCAAAAAAAAAAGAAAAGTTTATTGGATTTCAATCCCCCCCCCCCCAATTCTGATGAGAATCAAGGGATTAAAGAAAACGAGTTTTGTAATTAATGCAGTTAAAGTTCTTTTTAATAATAATAAAAAAAAAGTGATTTATAAAGTAATTTTTCCGGCAGGGATATAATAACCGAAATTTTTATTGGACTGTACTGATTGACGGATGCCACCGCAACTTATCTTTAAAATACTTGAGTATATGTAATTTGTGTCTAATAAACATTTGACATACAAATGGAATGTTAAACTGAAAAATGACATAAGAAAAGCTTATAGAAATTAAACAGTGTGTTAATCATAATGTTCTGTGTGCTATTTATATAATATATTGAATGAAAAACAATAATAAACAAGTTGAAATAAAAAGTTCTGGAAATAGTTATCTGTTCTCCTTTAAAATATTAAAATCTAATAAAATCATGGATATTGTCAAAGGGAAATAAATAACTATAATAATGAATGAATAGAAAAGTAAACGTATTTAAATTAACATCAAATGATTGTATTTTTTATTCAAACTGATATTGGATTATTGAACAAATTCAATAAAAACAGAAATAATTCATTATAATTATTGGATTATTTTATTGAAATGGTTGGTGTTATTTGGTCAGAGTTATTTCCGACTAAATTAACTATCATTATATTTATCGGTTACATATCATTATTTATTAGTCAAGGTAAGCCTAACTAAGTTCAAAGAAGAAAAAAAAAACACTTTTTAAAAAAAAAGTGATTGATGAATAACTTATAAAAATAAATAAATTGATGTCATCTTTTTGCAGGCATATTGGTTACAGCATCACAAGATGAACAAAATAAATACAAATATAATACTGTAAGCGTAGTGCTGTTTACTGAAATTTTGAAATTGTTAATCTCAACCGTTTTATATTGTAAAGGGTAATTATTTTTCGTTTAATTTTATTTTTATTTAAACTAATTAAATATATTTCAACACAGCGGCTTATTAAAAAAAAAACGATTTTGTTCAATTTAATTTATGTGTTTTGAATATATTCTTATCTTAGTTTTTAAATCACCGGAAATTATAATCTATGTAAGAAATTTAGCCAGTAACAAAATTAACAAAATATGAAAAATATATTTTTATCGCTATAAAGCTGATAAGTAAATTTTTTGTGTGTGCACTTTAACATAAACATTTTTAATTTTAGAGAACATTTTCATTTTTGGCTCTATGTTTATCTCATTCCTTTCATTTCTTTGGAACAAGAATTAAATCGTTTTGGTTAGTGATGCAACGAAACTTTTAAAGTTAAATTTAGCATCGATACCGGTTACAATTTGCTGTAATCGTTTAGGAAAATTTGGAATGAAGAAATGATTTAAATTTTAACTAATCCGAATCTACCTAAACTGGCAATTTATTTAAAAACCCGAGAAAATGTAAGAAAATTGAAAGTCCGCTTCCGAAATTTAATCAAGCTGAAAATAATGGCCAAAAAATATTAATTGGTGTAAATATGTGAGCTTTCATTTGGTTCACATTTTTTGAATTTTCTTCGAATACTCCTCATATCGAATCTTTGATTTTAAAAGCTATCTTCTCGAGAAACAGATCAAATAAAACAATGGTATTTTTAGAATTAAGTGAATGAATTGAAATCAAAAGCTATATATTATTTTGAAGAAAATGAAATTCTGCGTCTTTTGGCAACGCAACATTCCTAACAAAAAATGATTCCATTGTTTTTTAATCTTAATTTTGGCAAACCAACTAAGTCGCATCTTAGAATGCCAATTAAATTCTCAGCATAAAACGATTTTCATTATAATGAGACAATAAAAATTCTATAATAATTTTTCTTTTTTTTCTTCACATTTCTTTTAATATATAGAAATCCGGTGAGCTCTCTTTTAAAAGACATAGTTAAGAGCAAAGATGTATTGCTTTTATACTTTGTACCAGCATTTTTATACTGCATTTACAATAATTTATCATTCATAAATTTATCAACATTTGATCCAACCACATATTATTTATTACTTCAATTTCGTGTTGTGATCACAGGTGTATTGTTTCAGGTAATTTATTTGGATTTATCTATTTTGAAAATTTTATTTGATTAATTGTTATTTTCTTTTTGCAGATAGTTTTTAATAAAATTTTAAGCCGAAAACAATGGTTTTCATTGATATTACTTACACTGGGATGTATGGTAAAACAAATAAATTTCGGACATAATGATTCATCTCATCAATCAATAGCAGACACATCATCAATTAATAAAAATGGAAATTTGAATATAGCACAGAAAAATACATCTGGATTTGATTTGAGTATTGATGCTGTTTTCATTCTTATTCAATTAATTTGCTCTTGTCTTGCCGGTGTTTATAATGAATATTTATTAAAAGGCACCGGCTTACATGTTAACATTTACATTCAAAATATTTTTATGTATTTAGATTCGATTGTTTGTAACATTGGAGTATTGATATTACAAGGAAATTTTATTTCCGCCTTTAATTTAGATAGTTTAAAATTTATATTCACATTTAATGTTATTATTATAATGATAAATAATGCAGCCATTGGAATTATAACGAGTTTCTTTTTGAAATATTTAAATTCGATATTAAAAACATTTGCTAGTGCATTAGAACTTCTTTTTACAGCTGTACTATGTTATATATTATTTCAAATACCAATTTATTTGAATACAATTTTATCAATTGGTGTTGTTTCATTTGCAATATATTTGTATTCGTTAAGTCCTGTTGTTAATAATGATATAAAGAAAGTGCATAGCGACGAACAAAATATTAAATTGCTAACTGACCAAGAAGATGTGTAATATATTAATTTTTGATATTATGATTACACATTAACTAAATTTATCCTATAATTTTAATAATTTTATTATGTTTAATAAACTCTTAACTTATATAATATATACAATTTATATGTACTACATATCTGATTATTTCTATTCAAATAATAAAACATTATATATAAAAAAAAAAAAATTATTAGAATAACACATTTAATTTAATTTAAATTAATTTTAGTTGCTAGCAGTAAGGATATAAACTATATGGCTACACGTACACCAAGAAAAACTAGCTATAAAATTCATTTAGAGTTTTAATCCCGTTATGAGCATAGGTAATATAAGTTCTTCGAAGAACTATATTACCTATGGTTATGAGTCTAAAATATAATTCAAATAAATACAGCAGTTGCCATTTATTTTTTTACTCATGCAAGAGCGATTACATTTACTGCATTTTAAATTAAATTAATATTCAAAGCTGTTGCGTTGTAAATGTAATATTGTTTATTTAAATAATAAAAATATCCAACTTATAAGTTGAAATACACGGATCACAAATTATTGGAATTCCAAATTTCAGTATGAGTATTGAGGTAAGGTAAGGATGTGTAGTGTATTCCAACCAGGATCCTTATTCTTAAAATCATACGAATTTATTCGTATACCACGCTGTTCGTACGTACGTACGATGTAGTACAATCAGTTTAATTTATATTCTTTCGTGTCTTCTTCATACACTTATTCGTATGATTATCATGTGAATCTTTTCGAGTGGTTTAAATCACACGGGTTTTATTCGAACGGTTTTTGGTTGAATCAGCAACATGTGAATAAGCGAAGAAGACACGATGGAATTAAATTTACGTTGTACTGTATCACACGTCCGAGAAAATACGAAAAGCGTAGCGTAAGAATATATTCACATGATTTTATAAATATTCGTATGATTTGAAGAATAAAGGTCCAGTGCCGTAACCAGCGAAGCATCACAGAGCAAAAAATAGAAGTATGTATTTGAAGTATTGTGGCTTTGTACCGTTACAAATAATATGATATTCATCTTAACTATTTAATATGTAAAGTACTTACTAATTATTATTATTATTATTATACGAATTATTATTATATAATAGGCTATTTAAAGTAAACTGCGAGAATTTTCCAGGACCGTAGCTACCATATGGGCAAAAGGGGCTTAGTTCGTCCGAAAGTTTTTCCAGCCCCTCCCCCCAAAATCACAATTAATATAATAAAAAAAAAATGTTTTCAGCCCCAGAACACTAAAATATCATATTTCTAAGCCCCCGAAATTACGAATTCTCTATGTATACATACAGAAGTACATTTTTGTTCACATAAATTCATTTTCTAAGCTCCCGAAAATAAAAAGAAACAAAATTTCAGAAATAATTCAGAAATCAGAATACATTATTTGTAAGAAAAAGCTAGAAAATATTTTGTTCCATGAAATTTTAAAAGACTTCAGCGAAAAGGAAAATAGGCTTGTTGATTTCTCTTTTGTTAAGGTTAATTTATAATAATATTTTGATTGATATTACACAAATATGTGATTTTTTCCTTAAATAATTCTAACAACCCCAGAGATTTCCGCGAAATATTCTATTATATGTGAATATTTGACATTGGAGCATGGCTTACACCATTCCATCTTGTCAGTAAATGCAATTCCCCACTGTGGGCCTGGAATTTTCTAAGTTAAGGAAACTTTTCGTCTAGTGGACAGATAAACTTTCGGAAATATATACTTGGGATGTTTTCCAAACCTCTACCCAAGTGCCTTATCAGCTGATAAATTCTAATATTTATTTTCTGTCGCGCACATCGCCACCACGCATGGTCTATGTATTACATTGTCTTTGAGAAAACGAGTTTGAATCTTAATTGAGGATTTCAAGCCCAATGATTTTTTTAAATTATGCTGCCGCATTAAGATCTATTTACTTCAAGTTGCCCTTTTTGTAGTTACTTTCTTTTTTATCGATACTTCGGTTAATTTTTGAGCGCTATTTTTGAAATTTATATTGAAAATATAAATTCAACATATTTGAGACTATCAAAAGTATATTTTAACAAAAATAATGTTAACACTATTTGTTGATCGTCTTAAATATTTTGCGTGTATTCTTTAAATACGGATTTAAAAAAAAAAAACTGTGAAAAAAAATCTTGTACATCGATAAAATAGAATATGACTAGCTGTCAAAAGGGCCAAATAATAAAATCGAAAATGTAAAATGTCATTTATTGTATATATTTTAAATAACTTGCGTGTTAAACGAAATAAAAATTAAGTTACATAAAATTAAGTACTTATATGAAATTTATTTCAATCTTTTTCTTTTTTAAAGAAAATTATTTAATATAACTTTGCTTAAATCGCAATCATGTCTGCAATCATACAATTAAATAAATTATTATCGCCGGCAATTATAACCTCGTGCAACCTAACCAAATTCATGATACCAGTAGTGATAAACTTTCCTAAAACCAATCATTCGAAATATTTTGCGTCTTTTACTCAGAAAGATTTTATCTATGAAATCTCAGAAGAAAATGTAACATTAATAAATCGTTTTGCAAGGCACATTGCTATACAAAAAGGTAAAAAAGATCCATTGGTACCGAACACTATCACTTACTCGGAATATTTTCCAGTATTCAAAGATCAAAAATTCAAAGATGTTCTAAAGACAACAGACAGTAATCAATTGAGCAGATTACTTCTATTCACATACGTTTACAGGTCAAGTGCTGATATTCAAAAATACACAAATGTTATAAATCAAATAGACGACGAATGTTTTAAACGATTAGACACATTAACGATATGGAACATTTTTAATATTTTGCATTCATATTATTATTTAATACCGAATAAAATTGCTCAATTAAGTTTTTATCGAAGTGCCATTAAAAAGTTAACAACGATTTTGTGCGAAAACTCGATGTCAAAAGAAGAGTTTGTTCAATATTGCTTTTATTTAAGCTTGGCAAAGAGATTATCGAAAATTCGGGAAACTGCTGAACTTATCCGTGGAATATTTGATTCTCGATATATTACTGATGCAAATTCTGAAGGAAACAATGAAAATTATTTTGAAAAATATATGGATGATTTAACGGCTCTGGAATTTTGTATTGTTTGTAATTGTGCATTTAAAACAGGCATTAAAATAAATGCCACAACGAAATTTCAGCAAAACATTCAAAAACATATTTTTTCTCAAAATATTAACAATAATGATTCACTATTAATTCCTTTTATTAAAACATTACGACAGAATCAAATTTTTTTGCCGGATGTCATAAAACATTTATCCACAAATTTACTAAATGGCAATTTGGCTCAATTAGAATTTCGTGGTTTAATTCATTTATTTCAATATTTTGCTGTGAATTTTCAGTACGATGAAACTATTACAAAAACTTTTATTGCGAAATGTTTAGACAAAATAATCCATGAAAATAATGAAAACCAAAGAAACCGTAATTTTAATTATGATGTGCATGTAAATGAAGGTATTGAAAACAATAATTTTAACATAAATATGCGTCCAAAAGATATAGGATCGTTTTTATGGTGCTGTGCACATTTAAATGGCATTAAATATTTAAATAAAAAGCATTATGACTTATTAAAAGGAATTATCTTACACAAATTACGTGCACGTGAATATTTTAAACATGCTGATAATTTAACAGGGACATGCTTATCATTATGGATGTTAAATCAAAAATCCAAAATTATTATTCGTAATGTTTTTGAAGATGGTTTAGTTCATCACAATAAGGATAACGTTTTACAACAAGAACGATCATTAAAATTTGATTCTCGAAAAAAATTACTGCAATCATGCATCACAATTGAAGATTTACAAATGGCCACTGAATTGGGAATTGTACGAAAATCAGCTTTCGATGAAATGAAACCAGCAACAGAATTGGTGCAACAACCAAATTTACGGAAAATTTTTGATGAATTAAAAAATGATGAAGATCTTAATGCTCATTATATAGTCGATTTAACTTTAGTCGATCAAATTAAGGATATAAATATAGCAGGAATTTGTATAAAATTTAAAAATTCCGTAGGGAAAATTCAAACATTGCATTTAGATGTTTTTGAAGATAAGACAACTTTATCTGATGACTGTACACCATCCATTTTCTTGTCATTAAAGCAGAGATTACTTCAAGCATCTGGTTGCCGAACAATATTGGTAATAATTTGTAATTCTATTATTATTTATGCTCCCTTTAAATGCAATGACCTTTAAATATGTATCATTCAATAGATGTTCATATCTTATTGTTCTTGAATTAATTGTTGTTTTTTTAACTTTTGCTATTTTGCAGATAAATCCCAAGATTAACACAAATACTGCTGGAATTATTAAAGATTTCATTTCAAAAACCAATGCAGAAGACTGCAAAGCTTAACAGCTACAGCAATAATTAAATTCATTCATTGAATCATGCACCAACTATTACCCGAGATCTAAGCACGAAAAGATAATGAAATGTAAAACAAAAAAATATCTTTTAAATATCTGAACGAATTTTTGGTTTATGGCAGCTTATTCATACCCTAGTATTTTTTACAAAAAAAAAAAAAATCAAAATAAAGAAAATATGTCAATAATTAGAAATATTAATCTTTGTTCTCATTAAATTTTTTGTAGTTTTATTATTTTGTATTGCGATAATCTATATTCAATATTATTTCACATTCTTCTAAGAATATTTTTCTAAATAGAAAATTGGAATCTAAAATGAGTTCACTTTTCATCAGCGCTATTCATATTGAAAAACTCTTTTCTTAGTATTTCTATTTCGATTATTATTTTAAAAACATTATTTTTATCACCTTATCCATACAGTAATCAAATTAAACATCACTAGATATACTCAGTTATTTTAAGTTATTTGCCGATTTTAATTATGTTCATACTGAGCTTTCTACTAGTGGTGACTTAAGCTCCAAAGGTCTGTCATTAACCGGAAAAAAAATGAATAACCTTAATTATTTATATGATTTAAAACTATTTAAAAAAAAACAATTTTAAACGTTTGTTTTTAATGAAAATAATTTTAATATAATAAGTATTTTGAATGAATCGAAAACAAATTTTAATTCTTGCGCATTGTGTTATTGAGTACTTTCATTACTTAATTACGGATAAAAATAAGCTTTATCCAACGTATTAAAATTAACAATCATTGAAAATTTAGAAAAAAAAAAAACCTTAATTATTTATATGCATTTAAGTTAATTGAAATTCTAGCTTACAATTTAACAAAAAAGGGATGGAGATAAATAAAAAATTTAAATTTTTGAAGAAGTATAAAAGAAATAAAGCATATTATTTAAACACAATTGTGTCGAGCATAGCACCCAAACATTGTACAATATTATTTTGCATAAGAGCATCCACTTTTTCTTCTAAATGTCTCTTTGGATCCTGTTTACCAACATTTTTAATTGCCAATTGTTCTGGTGTCATTTTTTCTTCATCTTCTAAGGCCTGAAATAAATAAAAACAAGAATAAGTATTTACTGATTTAACTTACATGCACTGAAAAAAATAAATAAATTGAAACAAACCTTGTTATAATTTTTAGCCAATTCTAACATTTCAGCAACTGTACTTTCGTTTATTGAACGATGTTCACCATAATCAGCCAATGTTAATCCATCCATCCATGATTTTTTATGTAAATTAAGTAACATTTTCTGTTCCAATTCGTTTTTTCGATAATTTATACTGATTGAGTAATAATGTCTGTTTAAACCATGTATCAGTGCTTGTACAGATGGCTTTTGTAAATGACCTAAATTTGAGGTCGTTTGTCGAGGTTCTTGACCCAATACTAACATATTTGGATTTATTAAGCGAAAAGCATCAATAACAACTTTTCCTTTAACCGATTGAATCGGATCAACAACGACAGCAACAGCACGTTCACTAAGTGCTTCAAAAGATTGTTGTGTATTGATATCAACTCCAGACAACCAACATCCAAACCCTGGATGGGAATGATACCATCCAACTACCATCTCAGGTCGACCAGTTTGTTTTAGCATATCCAGCATTTTTGCCTGAAAAACAGGATCAACTGCTTCAACTGACACGCCTGTACCAGTTTGAGGCATTGCAAATACATCAATTACTTGAACAGTGTAATCATCAACAAATTCTCCTGAGAATATAAAAAACGAAACATTTATTTGTATGGAATTTGAGGTTAAATAGGTTTTCAATGACAACTATTTTTTTGTTTTAAATTCAATAAACATAAGCGAATATCATTAATTCTGAAACCATAAATCAACGTAAAACTACTAACCAAGCATAAGCCCCATAACTTCCATTGGAACTCCGGCACGACCATGTTTTAACATTTTCAACAATGCCAGAGAAGAAATATATCTAAGAAAGTAGTTTTTTTTTTTATTAATTCTGTTTGCTTCTACACAATTAAAAAATTTGATAAGAAAAATTCTCTTACACTTGCTCTGCAGTGTCAACGGCTGCTGCATCTAGTGGTGGCTGAGATAACCCCGGCACACTTCCGCCCAGTCTTAATAAACGATCCATTTTCTAGTGAAATTTATTGATATATTTTTCAATAGATGTACATTAAACACCTAAATTATAATTTATAATTTTATTTGTTGTTGATGAAAACCGTACACAGAATAATATTCTTGCTGTCTCGACAATGAATTTACAATGACGCTGACAAAACTATAACGAGACAAGACACCAAAAATGCACAGTAACGTTAGGCTTAAGTCACGTCAGTCATTAATAGTCATCATTTAAAACGGATAAGTTTCTTATTGAAATGGCCCAGTTTACCTATATAAAGGCACCTCTATTTTTTTTCAACAATTCTATAAATATTACTGAAATATAAGGCATATTCTATTTGTCTGAAGAAGTGAAGAGTCATCAGTTGCGCCAATCGCCGCTCATCAGTAAAAGTG
>JAABKK020055252.1:0-11092 GCA_011634745.2 Catotricha subobsoleta
ATAACTCGAGAAATACAAAACCGATTCTGAAAAATGTGGTACCAATGTGTTCGCAAGAGTAACCCGCATCAAATTAACCACTGAAAATATATTAATAGGATGGGGAATAAATTCTCCTTCCAAAAAGACCAGGAAATCTTAAAACGAGGTGCGCGGGAGTCAAAACTCAACCAAACACCTCCGGATTTCGTTTTGAATGTTTTTATCCTAATTATCACCAGATGAGAGGGGGGAAACCAAAATCTGAAAAATTTCGTGTTTTTTCGGAACACCCTATTGTGCACGAACAATTGAAAACTAGATTCCTTTTTTTTTGCATCAAAGGTAAGATTTAATTAGAAACGTCTCAAACTCTCAATTAAATTTGAAAGTAGGTATAAATTTCATATGAGCTGTTAGGCTGAAAACAATGAATAAAAACAAATATAAAATATAGAATATCGTAAAGTAGCAAAATCATTTTATCAGGTCCTACGGAGAGTAATCCTTAAACTTTGCCAAACTAAAAAAATGATATTAGAAATGGATCCAGCATATTATACCTTAAAATATTTACCATGGAAGATATATTTTGAGAACGCACCTAGATGTTAAACTTCTTATTGAAACTTTACATTGCAACATTTAAAAAAAAAGAGAAGATAAAAACTTTTAAAATTCGTCAAATTTATTAATTAAATATAATACTGAACAAATTTCGACATCTAATACGTCAGACATTAGCAATATTTATCAACAACTAATGTGAAAACATTAAAACAAATACCAGAATAAAATTATTAAATATCAAAAGTATACAAACCGTTATGTAAATGGATGGTATGGTGTATGAAGTAAACAGAATAAAAAAAATTTTAAATGACAATAGAAAAATACTAATTTGACAATTTATAAGAAATCGTATATAAAACTATATTGATAGCACCGAAGGCAATGTAGTACTGTAATATCTTTGGATAGCATCTTTGCTCATGAAATTATTATTTTTCTTTTTTTTTAATGAATATGAATTCATTGTATTAAGTCCAATTTCTTGATATCATTATAACTTCTTTATTCAATTCAAAGTTTAAAAAGTAATCGCGGATTTATTGAAAGTCCTTTTTCTCATAATATATCGCAATTTTTGTTCTAATTGTAATGTTTACATGTCATTCAACATCGTGTGAGATCATCAATTTGGTTATTTTCTGCGCATTATATGCAAAGTGTGAAGGCTGGACAGAGAAAAAACATAGAAAAACTGGCGTAGATGCCGCCATGTTTATCACATTAAGTTGAACGGCATGTAGTTTGGTAACTTTTAGAAATGAAGAATTACAGTAATCTGAAGCACATTTTGCTAAGTAATTTATCCATTATTCAGCAAGGAGCTAAGTTTAATTTTGTTTGTCAAAACAGGTGTTTGTTTAAACGGAAGAAATGATTTTTTGATTTTGTAAGCGATTAGTGTTGACAATAGTTTTTAATGTGTTGTTTCTTAACTTTGTCCATTTTACTGGTAATTTGACTTATTGTTTTCTATTAGACAAAAAAATTAATTAATCTGTACTTAGTATCTGAAATGGTATATTTTGTGTAAAATTATACTTTATGATGTATACATTTGTTCTATGGTTTATGGTACCGTCTGAGGTATTTACTTTTTCTATACGTAGAGTATAGTCTCTATATAAAACATAGTTGAGTCACAGTTTGTTTTATACCGGTATTCCGCCAAGAAAAATCATCTAATTTCATTGAAAAATGATAGGAAAACTAGAAATTATGGCATAAATATTATTAATTTAATCATTTTATCTATCAATTTATCGGTTTACTATTATTTTACTATGAAATAAGCTCTGCTATTATAACTCTGGCGGATTACCGTTATTCAACATTTGCACGCACCTTGACTCAACTATGGTTTACACAGAGACTATATAGTGTAGAGAGAGTAGCCATAGCATTACGGAACAATACCGGATAAAAAAAAAACGGCCAAATTTTTCCCAATTTCCAAGTGGTTAAAAAAACAAAAAAAAAATTGCCAAACCAATACTTGAATTTTTTCAATTGTCGTTCGAATTTCTCAAAATAATGAATTAAAATGTGATTTGTGAATTATTTGATTTAATTCAAAGAATGAGATAAGTGAATATAGATAATGTAATTGACTAAGAATTAAGTATAGTTTAACTAAATATAAAAATTGTCAATTTCAATAAACCACATAATTTTGTGTCTGGCGTATTTCGTTAATAATAACAAAAGGTTTTTTTCTTATACTACAAAGTACAAACATATGGTCAATCAATAATCTTATATTTCTTGAAAATTTATTCCTCTGACCAGAATACATTATTTATTACAGGTTCATATTTTCTGAATGCAAAATAAAATAATTTAAAATTAAAGCGATTTACTTTTTAAACCAATAAAATAAAATGTTTACTGAATTATTAACTAACTACATTTGATAAAGTGATTGATTGTTGATGCGTATATCGATTATTTATTTATATTAAATATTTTCATATTAGATACTACACCAAATGTTATTGAAATAATATTAAAAGATTTTTTCAATTAAATAATTATTATATATATTTAATCTGTATTTAAGTGATTACAGAATTTGTTATACATTTGGGTTAATAAATTAAATCACGGAAATGAACAGTGATGCTGCATTGGTCATACAGAAGATTATGAAAAATTCGACTACCTACCTACTTTGTACAAAAAACAATAAAAGAAACATTGTTGAATTTGTCAAATTAGTTACTTACTAAAAACTACAAACAATACAAACATACCAACAATCTATAGATAAATACACAACTTAAACTTTTTTTTAGTTTTGATTTAACTCTATATTATCAATTTATTGCGAGGAATATTTCTATTTTTGGATTATACTTATTATATACGTAATCATATATTTTAGTTTTGTTAATTACTCTATGTAATTAAAAAACAAAAACGACTAGAATGACGAAACCAATTCGCCTCTGGTAACGAATATTATTTTTCTTAATAAATTTTGTATTTATAGTGCCACAAACTATATTATGCAAATATTTGTAGTTAGTAGATTTCATTGTATTTATGCCCATTGAAAATACAAATTATCGCAATGAATTGAAACAATAATGTTTTCATATCTTATACACAGCATATAAATGACTCTTAACCATTAAAAGATGATAAATAAAGTTGTTTGGCATTTTTTTTTTGTTGTTTTGAAACTTAGCAATAAAACTGTTCACTTGAATTAAACTACAATGTATTTGTAAATATTTTTATTATATCATTCCACATCAACTTTTATCATTTTTAAAATGAGTAGTTTAATTTATTAAAAAAAAAAATTCGCATTACGAGCAAAATAGATTTTACTGAAATGTAAATTTATTAAAAATGTATGCAGTAAACATATCAGAGATATAGATCACATATTACTGAATTTTAAAGTGATGATTCTGTTTGTTGATACAACGTTATTTTTTATATACCGCAGTCGTCACATTCAATGTTCAAGTTCAATAGCAAGAGTTATTTTGCCATATATACTTAATTGCGACTTATTGCAATGAATATATTTTACGATAGTATTGAAATCCTACCTAAATTACTACTACAATACTAAAATAAAAACAAACGAATTCATAAATTTTTACATTTTTATTTAATTCAATTTTAACAGAATTTTTGAAACAAATAAGTATTATGTAGTTAGCTGGTTCATTTTTAAAACGAATGAAAAGAAAAAAAATATATATAAATTAAGAATGAATAAAGAAAATAAACTAAGATTATGTTAACGTCTGAATATTCTACCTTTAATTATTATCCTCTCTTAGACTCCAATTTGCTAAAATAACATGAAAAAAAAAAAAAATGGAAAATTAATAATCATAAAAAACACAGAAATAATAACAATAAATCGATCGAATTTTGGGTACCTCATCTTTCTTTCATATTTCGCATCCCTTTTAGATTTCTTTTCTTCAAATTTGCTATTTAAATAAAAAAAATGATTATGAAATATTTTCGTAAACATAAAATATTAAATCAAAAATCAAAAATCTTTTCTTACAGCTTCTGTCTATCCATTTTATATTCGAGTTTTAATTCTTTTCTAAAATATCAATTTAATGAAAAAAATTATTAAAACTTTTATTAAATAGAAAAAAAAAAAACAGATTTTTAACAAACTTTTCCTCTTTAAGATCATCCTTAGCTTCTTTTCGATCATGTTTTATATCAAGCCTATAATTCATATATCAGAGATTACTCGATTAATACAAATTTCGAAAAACTTATAAAGAATTGAATTAATTTAAAAATGTACCCACTTTTCTTCTTTGTATTCTCTTTTCGACAGATCATACTTGTTATGTTTAAGTTCCTCTCTGAAAATAATTAATTTATAAAATATAGGAAACATTTGATAAGATTAATTCGAATATCCGTACAATTCGTTGTGATATTCATGAACAGTTTCTTTCTTCTCGCCTTTAATTTCTCTTCTATAAAAGAATTTAAATAAATAAATTGTAATTGATATTTGCAATGTGAATTTATCGTGAGAAAAAAACATTTGGTATCAACTTACTTGTCTCCTTTGTAAATTTCACGAAGTTGTTCCCTTCTATAAACACAAATAAACCGAATATAGTTTAGAATAATAGAAAAAACATGTCAATTAAATCTACAATTTATATATTGTGAATGTAAAGTATTTGCCAATATATTTTGGACGTAAGTATTTAAGTCATTTTTTTTTTAAATGATTCTGATATATCTACTACTCCACAGAAAAAACTTACGATGTAGCTTCACTCAAATCAGTTATGTGAGATGGTTTTATTTCAACATGAGGTTTCGGTTTATCTTCAGACTCTGGTTTCGTTTTGACAATTGGTGTATCATCCTTCTTGGTTACCACAACAGAAACATCATGATGTGTAGGCTTTTCAACAGGTTTTGGTATAGAAATCGGTGCACTTTCAACTTTATGAGGCAATTCTTGATGTTTCGTTTCTGGTTCATGATTTCTTTCGATCTTAACATTTTCAATCACTGGAGTATTGAGTCGGGGTACTACAACAGGCACATTTTGATGAGTTGGCTCGACAACGTGAGTATTTTCATTTTTATGTTCAGCAACCGCTGAATGTTCGTTTTTGGGTTCAACAACGGGCAAATCATGATGTTTTGTTTCTACAGCTGGAATTTCAACCTTTGGCTCTACAACATGAATATAATTGTTCTTTGTTTCAACAATTGTTGGTCTCTCAAATTTGGGCTCCACAATTGGATTTTCATGGTGTGCTATTTCTGTAGTTGGTGTTTCAAATTTAGGTTCCACGATCGGAACTTCATGGTGTGCTGTTTCTGTAGTTGGTAGTTCAACTTTGGGCTCTACAATCGGGGCTTCGTTATGTGTAGTTCCTGTAATTGTTGGTTCAACTTTGGGCTCTACAATCGGAACTTCATGGTGTGTAGTTTCTGTAGTTGTTGGTTCAACTTTTGGCTCCACAATTGGAACTTCATGATGTGCTGTTTCTGTAGTTGTTGGTTCAACTTTTGGCTCCACAATTGGAACTTCATGATGTCCTGTTTCTGTAGTTGTTGGTTCGACTTTCGGCTCCACAATTGGATTTTCATGGTGTGCTATTTCTGTAGTTGGTGTTTCAAATTTAGGTTCCACGATCGGAACTTCATGGTGTGCTGTTTCTGTAGTTGGTAGTTCAACTTTGGGTTCTACAATCGGAACTTCATGATGTATTGTTTCTGTAGTTGTTGGTTCAACTTTCGGATCGACAATTGGAACTTCATGGTGTGTAGTTACTGTAGTTGCTGGTTCAACTTTAGGCTCCACAGTCGGGATTTCATGGTGTGCTGTTTCTGTAGTTGGTAGTTCAACTTTGGGCTCTACAATCGGGGCTTCGTGATGTGTAGTTTCTGTAATTGTTGGTTCAACTTTGGGCTCTACAATCGGAACTTCATGGTGTGTAGTTTCTGTAGTTGATGGTTCAACTTTTGGCTCCGCAATTGGAACTTCATGATGTGCTGTTTCTGTAGTTGTTGGTTCAACTTTCGGCACCACAATTGGAGCATCATGATGTGTAGTTTCTGTAGTTGTTGGTTCAACTTTAGGCTCCACAATTGGAACTTCATGGTGTGCTGTTTCTGTAGTTGGTATTTCAACTTTGGGTTCTACAATCGGAACTTCATGATGTATTGTTTCTGTAGTTGTTGGTTCAACTTTCGGATCCACAATTGGAACTTCATGGTGTGTAGTTACTGTAGTTGCTGGTTCAACTTTAGGCTCCACAGTCGGAATTTCGTGATGTAATATTTCTGTAGTTGGTGTTTCAACTTTGGGCTCTACAATCGGAACTTCATGATGTAATGATTCTGTAGTTGGGGGTTCAACTTTTGGCTCCACAATTGGAGCTTCCTGGTGTTTAGTATCTGTAGTTGGTGGTTCAACTTTAGTCTCCACAACTGGTACTTCATGATGTGCTGCCTTTACAACAGGCACCTCTTCATGAGGTGTCGTTTGTACAACTGGGATTTCAACTCTGGGTTCAACGTGACTGTTTCCATTTTTTGTTCCAACAACTACTGAACTTTCAGGCTTAGGCTTTACAACATGAAGTGGTGTTTCGTCTTCATCTTCTTCTTCTTCGTCGCCTGTCACAGTGGGTTTAGTCTTAGTATCATGATTTTTTTGATCTGCATTTTGATTTGGATTTTCATGACCAGGACGGACTTCTATCGGTTTTTGAACAACTGGCGCTGTGTTGATGTTGATTGATACAACTGGTACATTATTTTTTTGCGTGTTCTTCTTCTTCCTCTTCTTCTTCTTCTTCTTTTTCTTTTTTGATTTCGCACCAGAAGTGTTTCCTGAATTTGAAATCTTCACTACAGCATCATTTGAATTGACATCGACAGTTGTATTTTCTGTGACTAAATCAACATTTGATGTAACGGCTGCAGCTGTAGTTCCTGTTCCAGCCTTGGAGCTCTTTTTATTAGCAGGACTAGCGTAACAACTACATATCTAAAAGTTATTAAAAAAATTTATGAATGTCATGAAAATATTATTATAGTAATTAAAAATACTACATACTAAAACAGAAAATGCTGCAACCACAAAAAACAGCGATATCGAAAACTTCATTGAGTTTACGTTTCTTATCAAACGCTGATAAACAACAATATAAGACAAAACCCTTAGGTGATATTCTCGAAAACTCTATGATCTACTAACATTTTTTACATTTTTGAATGCATTTTTATACATTTTGTTTTTCTTCTTTTTTAATAAAGTTTAATTTTATTGCCGTCGGTATAACATATGAAATAACATTTAAAAACATATTTTTTTTGGAAAATACATAAAAGCATTTTTAATGGAAAAGAATATTGTACAAGTAGGTATGCATATCATATTATATAGGCCACGAAGCAACATTCTTATACTGTTACATCAATATAAAAATAAATGCAGCATGTATCGCTGAGTTCAGAAAATATAAGAAGATGTTTATTTTTTGTTTTATATTTTTATTAAATATTTGCAATTGTGGCTTCTATACTTAGTTTATGTTTAGTTATACATCCGTTTGCACATCTGCAGACGCCTCTGTTAAATATTAAATGAATATACACAAATATCGCCAAGAAAACGTATGATAATATCAACAGTTATTAGTTACACTAAAATAATATACCTTATATTATCAAAACATATGTGGCGTCCAAAGTACCAGCCGATGTAAAAAAAAAAAGAAGTGTGCTTTCCATATATCAGCATAAGGATTTTGTACCTCAATTGATTCCCATTGTAGCCCAATACAGAGAGTTTGTCCCCCCGAAATGTAAATTCAATTTTAGAGTTTTGCTTCGGCGCTATGAGCAGAATATTTATTATTATTGATATAAATATGACTTAAATTTGTGGTAATACACTGTTTTATTTTTACTACAGTTTACATAATATTTCTCAATAGACATTGAATTTATTTTTTGACAAGTGTAATACACAAAATATTTCGATATTAAATTAAATAGATTAATTTTTTTTATTTCTGTTCCGCTAGAAAAGTTTATAGAATTTTTGTTTTTTAGAAAATAAAAACTACATATACTAGTAAAAAGAAGCTCATGAAAATGAATCGATCAGTGGTATGAAATGTGTTCACATTTATCATCATAGCTGTGGTTTAATACTTCTAAAACATGTCCACAATGTATGGTACTATAACTACAAGGTATGATCATACGCATCTTTTACATTTCTCCTTTTTTTTTATTTCTCCGTTTACCTTACGTCATCGTTCACCAAACTAAATGCTTCTCTTTTTTCTAGCAATATTAATACATGCGTTATATTGAGAAATTTTGTTGTTATATATTTAATATTTGTTGACATCAGACATTTTAAAATTTAATTATAAAATGAAAAATTTATTAAAATGAGGCTTTTAAAATTATATTGCGTACAGAAATGATAATATTTAATTAGATAAATTTTCTATAATACATGGATTAGTAAAAATGTGAATTTTCTTTAGAAGCAAAGTTTAAAAATGCTAATTTTTTATTCAAAATCACGTAAAAACGGCACCACGCAATACATAGACAAATTCATCGCTATGACCAGACGTGCGCACGGGGTGTGTGTGTGTGGGGGGGGGATATTACCCCCCTGGATATTGAATTTTTTTTTAATTTGTAATCGATTTTGTAATCGACGATGATGAATTTGTAGAAATTAGTATCTTTTTTCACTTTTTTTTTTTTGCTCTCACATTTTAGTGGGTGAAGAAACAATTATTTTTTTTGCAAATGCCCCCCCGCTAGAAATTCAAAGCGTGCGCACCTCTGGCTATGACTTAGTGTTACTGCGACAGTGAATTGCCATGTGTTAGAAATTCAATTTGGTGAACGATGACGTACGGTGCTAAAAATGAAACAAATTTAGAAAAATTATTGAGCATACCTTCCACAATGCAGAGAACATCGTTTCGAAATGATTTAATAAGATTTTATTTAGATTTTACTAAAAATGATAAATCGACGGAACTTTAAAATCTAATAGAGGAATTAAAATCCGAAATAAAATCGCATGAAGTGCTAATTGAAAATCAAAAATTTAAAATCGAAGAAATTTTGACTGAGAAAATGAAGCACGAAGCAATCAATATAAATGTTCAACGTTATATGGAGAAATTAAAACATCGAATATTGGCAATTAACAATGGTAAAGCAACGTCTAAAACTAAATAAACACAAATATCAACAACTAGTTCAGTCGAAATGGATGCAATTGATTTGTCATTTAAACAAATTTCTGATGTCGTTTCATCATTAGAAAATCTAATCAAAGAAAATAATCAAACAAAGAAGAATAACAAACAGTCACAAACACAACACTCTAACCGTATAAAAAAGTTAGAACAAGAATTAAAATTAAGCAAATCCAACGAACAGAAAATAAAAATCTTCGAATCAAATATTCTTATAAAAGACAAAAAAATTGCCTCAATGGAAGAGAAATCCATTTATGACGAATCTATGGCTGGTAAACATTTGATAAATTACAGAAATATAATATTGATAGTAGTCTAAGTAAAAAAACAAATTGTTTTTGAAATATATTGTAATTTTATTTTTACGAGTAATTTTTGTACAATTATAACCAAATTAAAACACCGAACTTAATCGAAAAAGTTACTCTGCCACATTGACCTCTTCATTTCCATCTACATCTTCAGCATCGTGAATTAATGTCTCTTTCAGGCTGTTTAATTCTTTATACAACTTGCACATAAGCTTTAAGACTTCTTTTGGCGGCATAGCGCCTTCCTCTAATTCAGCAGCAATTGTGAATAGAGCAATTGGACTGTTTTGAGGCTTCGTGCGCAAATAGGTTGCAGCATTTTGATCGACTTCTGCAATGTCGCAACAGAAGTTCTATACTAACCTCATAATTTCTATTTGCCCGCGATAACTTACTTCTTGTATTAACCTTTCAGTCCATTTTCCAAAATCCATCTAAAAAAATTTAAAAAAATACACACACACTTATAAATAAATAATCAAATTTCGCAGCAAAAGCTGCTGTAAAATCAAGAAAATTTTATCAAAATTTTGGATTAAAATAAAATACATACTGTTAAACTTTAATTATTTATTAAAAAATTCGACGACTAATTCAGAATAATAATATTACTTAACATTTATGTCAGTTAAACCACGAGCAGAGATGGGTAGATTTGATTTTTTCGAGCAAATATCATTTTTTGTGTAATTTATTCAAATGTATGTAATTTATTAATAAATGACAGTAAAAAATGTAATTTATTAATAAATGACAGTCAAAAATGTAATTTATTAAAAAATGACAGTAAAAAATTACGCACTCATGTAAAATATCATTTATTGTGAAAAAAATGAAATTGAGGCAACTATATCCAACTTCATATTTGAAAATAAACTATATTCTAAAAGCTATAATTAAGAATAAAATTAATATCAATTAAAAACAGCCTCTTTTATTTAAATTACGAGAAACATAAATATTTCAAAGAATAAAGCAATAAAGGCTTTAAATATGTAATGTAGACAAGTTCACGCTAAAAAATCATTAACAAGCCTATGTAATTTATTCGAAAAGTCTGTGATTTATTAATTAATTACATGAAATCTGTTGATTTTTCGGTAATGTAAAAAATTGATAAATTACGCGAAAAAAACGTGTAATTTATTGCCAATTTATTACCTATACCTACCAGAGGCCTGCACGGATTACCTATAGTCTCTATATAAAACCATAGTTCAGTCAAGGTGCGTGCAAATGTTGAATAACGGTACTCCGCCAGAGAAATTTCATATAGAGATATATATATATAAATATATAATGTAGTTCGCTGTGGTTAAAATCGTTTCGCTTTGGCGCTGTGACTTAACTATGGTTTTTATAGAGACTATAGGATTACCCAAATCCTTGGATATCCACCCTTGCGGATAAGTATGGATGTCAACCGCAAAAACTTATGGATATCCGCAAATATCCGCGGATATT
>JAABKK020055274.1:0-11089 GCA_011634745.2 Catotricha subobsoleta
TATAATGCATTACATTAAAATATTTCAATTACAATTACATTTTTAAGTAATTGCAATTTTTTTAATTAATTATAAATGACGTTTTGTAGTGCACTTTTTGAATTACCCATTACATTTTTCATGTAATATGCCCATCTCTGCCAATTATTAAAAACTTTAATCATTATCACTTAAATAATATTTTTAATATTAAAATTAATTAAATATATTAAAACAAGAAACTATTCCTGTATTACTTATATATTTGTTAATGAAAAAAGATGCAATTGTAGTCCAAATATGTATAAAAAAAAAAATATTTTTTAATTTCGAAAGTTTATGGAATGTTTAGTAGAATCGCAAAAAAGTGACCATTTTCAGTTCGAACTCACTTTTAAATATTTACAATAAAAATTTACATATGTGAGCGGTCATTTATTAGCAGAATCGTAATTGGTGGATTCACTCAAAAGTGACTCACTTTTCTAGTCACTAACTTTATAAACCAATTTATTTTTTAGTTATATATTATATTCCATTAGGCCCATCCTACACGTTAGTTGCTAGCAGCTGAAATTTACCAGCTGAAAAGAGAATATCTCGTAAAGTAATGATCAGATCGATTTGATGTAAAGACAAAAATGTAAGTCTCTCAAAAACACACATTTTATTCACACAATATTTTAGTGTAGCTTGTATACTTTTCGAAATATCTTAGTTTAAGCCGCTAATTTGTAAAATTAGCATATTAGCAGCTTAAATTGGTAATTTTCAGCTGCTAGCAGCTAACGTGTAGTATAATGGGCCTTAGGAATAAATCTAACTTGAATTTTCGACGTGAAACAGTAGTTTTGATCTAAAAGCCAATTTCATTTCAATGCACTTTAATTGTCATTTCTTGACAATTTTATTTAGTTCAGTTTCAAACTTAACAAAACATGGACTTGCTGCCAGAGGTGCGCACGCTTGGGTATTCAGATTTCAAATATACAGCGGAAAAAACCGCGCTGTATGCAAATTGTTATTACTTATTTTCAAAAGTAAAATAAAATACTATTTTCTAGAAATTGTTCATCGACGATTCCAAAAAAAAATCTCGGCAAAACTCAGTGGGGGATAAGGCACTGTTCATATATTACGTAACGCTCTAATGGGGGGGGAGGTGGTCTGTTAAAGTGTTACGTCTAGTTATGTTGGGGTTGGGGGGGGGTGTTAGTGTTTGTCGATGTCACATAACAGACATTTTTTAAAATTTTACTTCAATAATTTAAGAATTTTGATATTCTGTTATGTAACTAGGGAGGGGAGAGTCTGCAAATTTGTTATGAATTGTTATAATGGGCGACGGGGGTGTTAAAAAATGATTAAAATCGTGTTTAGTAATATATGAACAGCGCCTAATTCCTCTGATGATTTTTTACTTTCCTATTTATTTTATATAT
Organism: Catotricha subobsoleta; assembly: GCA_011634745.2. Taxonomy (NCBI): domain Eukaryota; kingdom Metazoa; phylum Arthropoda; class Insecta; order Diptera; family Cecidomyiidae; genus Catotricha; species Catotricha subobsoleta. The sequence continues at coordinate 1,422 of JAABKK020055274.1, forward strand.
AATGATTTATATATAAATAAATGACATTGAATTAAATAAAATTGTAATTTCATGAAATTGTAACATTTTTATTTTTTTGGAAACTTTTCAATGAAAAGTTTCCAAATGGAAAAGTTTCCGGAAAAGTTTCCAGTAAAAGTTTCCAGAAATTCTCGATTACTGCGCCTACCCCAACCATTTTTCTTCTCTTTTGTATGAAATTTTTTCAAGGCGTTCTCCACTGGTACGTGAGATTGTCAAATTCATATTCATTTTTACACATGCAATTTGTATGAAAAGTTAACCTAAATTCCTATCTATAGTATATGTAATCTTTGATTCCAAGGCTTAAATTTGAATACACGTACAAAAAAAAAAAAGTTTCTGTTAGGCCTTGTAAACTGACAAAATATCCAAAGTGAGTTAATTTTTTTCGAATCTGGTAAATCAAGCTAAACGGAAATTATTATTCAATAATTATTCTGATTCAAATAAATTGTAGATTAAATGATAAACAATAAAACTTACTTTTTATAGAATCGTGAACAAGGTTCGCTATCCATGCTCCTGTGAAACTTAAATGTTTCACCTACTTTTTGATTAAGTTTACAACGTTTCGCTAAGTTGCCTATTTTCTTTTCAATTCCATCTGTAACTCTAAAAATTTCAGTTATTAATTGAATACAGACACAATATACACATTATAGAGTGGCGTGAGTTTTTGTTTTTGTCATGACTTTATATCTTGTTGATAAAGTAATTTGAAAATGATTTAGATCTTTGATGTGCTGCAGTGATCCAAAAAATAGAACCTTGGATTTCATTTTTTAAACCTGGTGATATATTTTTATTTTTAACCATGAGGTTAAATACTTTTACTCCAAATTCATTACCGAATAAATCGACTGTTTGATTACCAAACGGTAATGAAAACGCACAAATGTTTGTAGACTAGGGACCTAATTCACAAACTCAAACAATCGTATACGATACTCTTCCCATAGCTTCGTACGGTTGCGATGCAGTACAATCAATATATAATTTGAATGCCGTCGTGTCTTCTTCTTACACTAACTAACTAAATGAAAACCATTCGAATTTATCAATAATCATCCATATGGTTTAAACTTATATATAGATATAAATTTGCATGAGCTTTGATTATTATTAAATGAACATTTGTTTGTTGTAACAAAATTAATTTAAAAATTTATCATGAATTAAAGATAATGTGCTCATAAATATTATCCCAGCTAACATTCAACTCTTGAGAATTTATTAAACGAAAATAATTACTTACAGTTTTATATCTCCATATGAATGTTGTGTTATATAATAGTAGCTAATTATTTAAATAATAAATTAATAATATTTTACATTCAGAAAAATATATCTACGTTTGCCTTTCAAATATTCTCTTCACTTACTCAAAATACTGTTCTCCATCTTTAATTTCATTTCTCATATCGCGTAAAACCATGTCTTCAAATTTTCTCGTATAAAATAAATTTAATTTTTCCAACAAATCAGTCAAACTTTGATATTCATTATCTGCAATTGGCTTAAAGAGGGAACTTACTTTTTCAACTATGGTCCTATAATTTTAACAATGTTCATTTTGTCACCATAAATATTTTGTTGTTAAGCAAATAATGCCAAATTAATAATTACTTTTCAGGTTTTCTATCTTTCCTCGTCCAATTGCATATATATCGTGCTAAGTTAAAATCAGACACTAGACGCATAATTCTGAAAAGATTAATTGATGCACAATTCAATTATTTATTGCGAACATTTTCATTTTTAATTTATTATTTTTGAAAAAAATAAAGTAATAGGATTCGTTATTTTTTATTTTTTTTGTTTCTATGAAGACCTATTTTTTCTCCGAATTTAGTGCACGGATATTGGTCATCGACACACCATTAGACGCGAAAATATCAGCTCTTGAAAATATATATGGTTTCGAAACAATCCGTAAGAATTTTAATTAAGGAAAGGCGATTTTATTAAAGAAGGTCGTTAGATGTAGAAGATTTTCCTAAGATGTGAAAGATTATTTTGTTATAGAAAAAGTATGTATTTTACTGTTCGTAAAATAAGAAAAAATAGAGGCGGCATATAACAAAAATAAAATAGTGTACCAATTAATTGGCAGCTTGTTTATTTTTATGCACTACATGAAATAAAGATTTGTTTTTTTTTTTCGTTATCTAACATTTTTCTTTATTTTATTGACGTCGATGGGAATGTGCAGTGGGCTGATAAAATGGTATAAATTAAATGTTCTAAAACTTGTGCAGACTGGCCATATCCTGTAAGCAGACCGGAGATCTCCGGTGGGTCTGGTCGGTATAATTTTTTTTTCTCTCATACTGTATTCCAAATAATACATATTTTGAAATAGAAATCGAGGGACCTTTCTTTTTTTTCTCATATGTTTTAAAATTGAAATCAAAATAGTGTCGCGAGATCATTTTCCGGTGAGGCTGGTACCGTCCCAGTCTGCCGCTGTATGAAACTGGTCGAAAGATGGTATAAAATTTAAAGAATTTTTTTCATTGGAAGTCTTAAGTATTTCCAATTATTGCTTGTATTAATCAATAATTTGGTGCATAAATCAACTGAACTTTCAAAATGTAGGTAGATAATTCCAGTTAGATACATAAGTGTAAGACTTTCAATTAAAGAAAAATACTGGTCTGAAATTTTATACCATTACAATTATACCATTATATGAACCTCTCGGCCCTCTACAACTTTCCCATAGACTACAAAACCGTATCAAATTAAATATCATACAATTTTTATATAGAAATTTAAAAAATGATTACACAAACCATTTCAAAACTTACTTCTCAGAACCAATTACATCCACTCTACTTTCAGGTAGGCGTTTGACTTTATTCTTATCATCCTGTAAACGGTTAATAAATTTATATTTTATCGAGTAAATGAGTACCAGCAATTCCTCTTCACTTAATAATTTAGGCGTTGAAGAAAATACGTCATAGTCCTGTACAGGCTCATTTTCAGACCCTCTAGAAATATTTGTTTCATTGTTAATCAAATTGTTAAACATTATTATTACATATTTTTATTATTAGAAATATGTTTTACTTTTTCGTAAATTTCTTTTTTTTTATAAAATCAGCAAATTTATGTATGGCATTCATTATTGGTTTCCTGATCCCATGAAAGTCGTTATATTGCTTGCCGTGAACATTTCTTAAAAATCAGAAAAACGTGGTTTATTTTAGTTCTTAAACAGTTAATAGGACATTAAAACTTCTTATGACAGAGTTAAAGTTTAAACTCTGTTATATTATTCACTAATGTTGAATGAAGCTTTATTCGAATTTAATGAATAAAAAAAATTGTGAATTACCTTTGAAAATACACACTTGTGGATAATAGATTCATTACATCAATCGCTAGAAAAGCATTCCGTACAATTTTCTCAGTTCTAAATTTAATTAAAATGAACAATGAAATAATATACATATAATTATATAAATTGTATATAGTGGAGTGGAGGCTTTAACATTTCCAAAATGTTTACTTCAAAGTCGATTTAATTATTTTAAAGAAAGTGATTCATGCGAAAACAGTGACTGCTCCCATTGAGTCATATCGCCTCGGACAGTATCGCCTCACATGGAACTTACACCCAGAGTAGAATTATCGACACAACATGGGAAATAACATCCCACGAGTATTAATGCCATAATTTTTTTCTTCTTCATAACTATTTCATCAAGAAAATATATGATGCTTGCAGAACTCTTGAGAACTGTAAAAATGATCAGTGGATATGAATAACATTCGGTGCATGTTTGTGATAATTCTCATAGTGGCGATAAGTTTCATGGGGCGATAATTCCAAATCCGGTGGACAGTGGGCACTCACCCCTAATTATTCCTATTTTCAGGAAAAATAATTGTATTCATAAAAATACGTTGGAATGGCCCAAGTGATTAATATTCACAAGTGAAAAGAAAACAAATGCGAGAACATTTAGCTATTCTGTTTAAAAATGATCATACTTACAATGTTAAGCCACATTTTATCGATTCGTTCGGTCTACTCCATGTCCCTTCGAAACATTTCTCATTTTGCAAATTTTGTTTGTGAATTACCTTTTTGAGAAAGTCTAAAATTTTTCTAAGTATTCTGAATATTCTGAATAAAGAATAAGGAAAAAATTAATTCCATTAAATGCAAAGCAAATAAAATAAGCTGCCAATGGAACAAAAAGTAAAAAAATATCCTTTGTTTTTCAACATTATTGAAATTTTCTCAAAATTTAAGTAAAACAAAAAGAACCAAAACAAAACTTACTGCCAAAATGTTTGTTCATCAGCTGGTTGATTTCTTAGATACATATCCCAACTGCAAAAAGAAAATAGTTCCATGAAGACATTATTTGTTGATTTCTCTTCTTTATAATATTCTTCGAAAAACAAATTGTTAATAAAATATATTTCAAATGGTTAAGATCTTACTCAAGGAAAAGCGCAGACGTTGGAATTTCTACTAATATTTCGTAAACTTTAATTCTGTATAAATCTATCGTCTGCAATTTGCCCTCCGTTACAACCACATTTGAGTCAATCAAATTCAGAAAATATTCCGACAAAATTTTATGAGGATATCTGCAAGGATGATCGAATAAAATAAAATATATTATTATTTTTAACAACCATTTCATCTGTGATTCGTTTACCAAATTCCAAAAACTCGAAATTTTCAGTTATTTTTTACAATCTATTGCGCCTGATGTCTAACAGAAAAATGTAGCAAACATGTAAGGCTACAATAGGTCACATACATACATATTTTCATGATTTTTGACACTTTTCTTCAAGAAAACATGTGTTGTATGTAGGTGATCTATTGTTGGCGCAATAGATTGTAACATAAATAACTGAAAATTTCGATTTTTTAAATGATCTCTATAAATGATCTGTCCCAACACTGGAGGTGATCTTTTATTAAAATGTAAAATTAGAATTATGGAAAGTAGCAGAGTTATGAAGTTAAAAATTATATGTATATAAATACTGATTTCAAATAAAGTCTGCATTGTTACCCAATTTCAAGTAAGTAGAAATCTTTTTCATCATCTATCCAAGCACGGTTATCTTGCTTCAATTTCACTACATATTCTTTCAGCCCCTTTACTTTCTTACTAATTTCCTCACAATTCTTCCCGAGGCTATCCATTATTTCTATGAATGTTGTTGACGGTATATTTACGCCGAGCATGTCTTGTGTGTCTTGTGTTGGGAGAGTTTCTTGTGGCCTCGAATCCCGGGAAGTTCTCCCAATAAGAGCACTAATTAAACTATTGAATCTAAATTTCAAAAAAAAAAGACGAAATTTTTGTTAAAAGTTTTCAATTGATATTATTTATGTTTTTTAAACATACTCATCCACATCGAACGAAATACTGTGTGGATCGGGAGGTCTATAAATATTAATTTTATTATTGCTTATATTTTTTTTTTATCAAGGGAATCAATTGATTTTCCTTGCCATTAATCATGGTTTTAATCAGCAGCTAAATTTTGTTTTACACTAAAGTTCACTTACAAATTATTATCGTCTGCTGAAATTCCATTGACACACAAAAATATCTGAAAGAAAAATCATAGAAAATGGAATGGAAATATAGAGAACAAACAGAGGTCTGCATGGTATACTAAACTACCTGAAAAAATAGGCTGTATAAAAATATATCAGAAAAAAAAAACGGTATAAACATAAACCAGAAAATAAAACGGTATACATAAAAAGGTTTAGAAAACCAAGAAATGATGTTATGAAATTATTTTACCAATTTTTCTGGTATATTTTTATAAAAGTTGTTCGCAGTATTTAGCTGTTTTTCTTTTAAACCTACCCTTCCCCATTGCAAGGAGAGTATAAAGAGTAAAGAATAAAAAGTTAAAGAGTAAAAAGTTTTCATCAAAGATATTTTTTTTTATTTAAAGGATGTCTAACATCTTCTTGATCCACTCACACCTTTTGATCTTAGTCAATTTTTGGTCATATTACATGAAACCGCTCAAGCACACAAATCGCGGTGGAGGCCAGATCGACAGACAAGTTAAAAGCCCTCGCGAAATGATTAAAAAGTATAAATTTATAAGTGTAAATGAAGTTGTACGTATATTGTGGCATCAAATCGATTGTGATGGATTTTGGGGTCGAGCGATGAACTAGCTGAGTCCCCATCTCATTTGACATCGAGACATTATTTTCATATTTCTATACCAATGATACACAGTTTGTGAGAGTCTGATAATGTGCAACAGGGCAATGAAGGCAGCATTTAGTTAAATCTTAACGATTAACATTATAAGAAATACGACCGTTAAACAAATAAATACACAATACACATATATAACACGAATAATTTCAATAATTTTTATTTTTAGAAGATAAAAGTAAGAAAGAAAACTGAAACTAAATAGTTTAAATTTGTTAAAAAGAAAATAAGAAAATAATCATAATTTACCAGAGATATTGTGAACATCAGCAAAATGTTGAAAAAAAGACGACATGTCAGGTATGAGGCTTCGATCATCTCTCTAATTACTAGAATATTTCAAGCTCGTTTTTTTTTTTTAATAACTGTTCCAAGGACCATGAAAATATACTTTCTAATAAAATATATTCCCATGAAATTGTATTTATAGGCTTATATTTCACAGTTGTTGCGTTAATTAAAAAAAAATTGTATAAACTTATTTATTCAATTTTAATTTATTCAAAATGTGTCTGACGTTTTTATCTCTACTATATTTCAATTTTAATAATATATTATGTGTCTCTCCATTAGTTGACTATATTTTGTAATACATATTATGTGCAAACACAAATGAGTGCAACATTTCTTTATATAGACACACGTCATCCGGCGAATATTTTTCAATTATAAAAAAAATAAAAGAGAATGAAACGAAAAATATTTTTTTTCATAGTCCAGTTTTGAATGGTCCAGTAGAACAATTATCTATTAAAGTTATTTAGCAAGCAAAGTATGTCTCGAGATAATGAAAGATACATTATTATATAGAGGTTAATTTAAGTGTGTAATAAAAAGAAAAGCGCTTAGGTCTGTATGAAAAATACGAATTATTGCTACACAACTTATTATATAAATAACTATAATAATATTTTTTGATAATGTTGCATAAGGAATCCATAGAGCATTATAATTAAAACGGAATAAAGAAAAATTATTTATAGAAATACATAAAGAGATCTTACCCGATGTGGGAATTGAATCCACGACCCTTCTCTAGGTGAATGTTCAACCAACTGAACTGCGCTAACTAGGCAGCAAGGACTGTAAAAAATGATTTTTTTTAGTAGAGATCTGCACTTCTTCATACATTTTTTTCATTAGATTTTTCTACAAAATTTCATATCTCCACTGACAGGGCTTTCCCTCATTCGATGGACTCCATATTTTACAGATTTCTTTTTTGTGTATCCAATCCATAGAAATAAAACTAGGGAGATTGTAATTATCAAAATTCCAAAATTTCAATAATAACGGACACTCTGTTATATATATCAATTTCAATAACATTATCGGTATTGTTACGGACCAAAAATTTGAGCAAAAGGTGAGTTAAAAGATATTTAACAAATGAAAATTGAGAAAAAGTAATTAACAACAAAAAGTAAAAATAATAATTATCATTTTAATTATCTATTCTTTTTTTTTTAAACAGCTCTAAGATGATGTTTTGATGCCAGAAGAGCAAACAATAAAAGTTAAATAAATAATAAATGAATATATAAATATATATAACATATTTTTCATATGGAAATCGATATTATATCGGTAAACACTGTATAATCATCACTGTTTGAATAACGTATATAACACTTGTAGTTATATGTTACTTACAAAAAAATAAAAGTTATTAACATATATATAACCTATATAGAATATAGATGTTATATCCCGTATAACCATGCAGTAATAGAACCTGTATCGAACCTGCTTTACCAAAAATCTATACTCGGTACATGTTCAATAAAAAAACGATATATATTCGATAGTAAATTTATATCGAATGTATACATAGCACACCAGTGGTATAGTTGATGGCTACGGCGTATGGGGACCAGGGATCGAATCCCGATCAGATCAAAAAATGAAAATGCCCAGGCTTTTTTTCTAGCAATGTATTTACTGGAAATTACAACTGGAGGCATTTCTGACTTGTGGGATTCTCTCTGGGAGTGTTTCAGAAGGGCACCATTATAAGCCGTTGGTCTCGTGTATTCTGCTGTACACGTAAAATTGTTAGGGAGGTGTAGTTGTGACTGCAGACACGCTACACAAATAGGTATGTGTAATACATAACAACATGATAAGTTAAGGTTTAACAACTGTGAGAGAGCGACAATATCATTGTCGACTCATTTTCCCCTTGATCAGCTTGTTGCATAAGATCGACGCGACGTGAACGTTTGCTTAATTTCTCATCATGACACGAAAAAGTATAACTTGAGGCGATACAAAAGTATGACCGGACATGTTGACTGCCTAAAGGCAGACTCGCCAGGCTGTGTTATATTTTGTCATGAGGAAAAATGCGTGTACCATAGGGCCGTCATAAAATCTTACCCATTTTTTTGGTTAGTTGAGTTGAGTTGAGTATTATGTTGAGTTTTGGAGAGAATCACTTTTCTTTCATTACATTTTTTTAGGGGGCGATCGGAGGGGGGATGTTTGTATGATCGACTCCACCTTGACATAACCAATCTAAATATTGTGACTCAACGGCTGGTCCTCTTCTGCGCACACCACTGAACTTCAATTGATCAATTTCTAAAAGTTTGTTTTTGGATTGACCATGACAGATTTTCATATTAAAATGGTGGCGAACCGTTCTCCGTTTTTGACAACAAGCACACAACGCCACCAAATTTATATGAAACTTAAACACGGTCAATCTAAGAACTAACTTTTTGTAGGTAAGATAGATAAGATTTCGAAACCCACTGAACTTATGTCTAGTTTCGACAATTCGCAGTAGACCCATGTTGGTCACGACTCGTCGACCGTATTGCATATAAATAGCTCTTCAAACATTAGCTAAGTTCATTACTTGCTTAAGTGCTTAACTGTGAAGTAATAGTTATACAGATTTTTATCGTTTAATAGTGTTTTCGTGAAATTATTCAATCGGTAAGGTTTCCAAATATCATTAATAATAATTTAAATAAAGCTATTTAACTTTTAAATTTAATTATCTAGTAAATAAAATTTAAAAGAAAATGGCTAGTTTAACGTGTTCAAACTGTTCTGAAATCGTAGGAAATTCCTTATCAGAAGATGAAATTGTGACTCCTTGTGGACACATTTTTCATAACAATTGCATAACAACATGGTTCCAAACAAGGTAATTATTAAAAATTATTAATATTTTGTGAAATAAATGTATCAAGTGTTTAATTCGAATCGATACATTGTAATATGCAATCAAGGGATAAAAATATTCATAAAATAATAATACATACTATAAATGTATCATTATTTTTTTCAGGATTGTACCAACATGTCCCGTTTGTCGGAATATCACAGTGCCAGAGACTTTACAACGAATACACGTTTCTTACCAAAATGATCGAAAAGTAAAGGAGGCTGAAGAAAAATTCA
>JAABKK020055285.1:0-11087 GCA_011634745.2 Catotricha subobsoleta
AAGATGTTTAAAAAAAATCGCCTCCGGCGGCCAGGAGCTTCAGCCCCCCCAAAATTTTCACTCTAGCTACGGGCCTGAGTTTCACATTTCCCCTCAAAAAAACTCATAATCTTTTATGCAGCTTCGAGGTTTCTTGAGGTTTCTTACGGGCAAGGAAGAACGTATGTTTCTTCAGTGAGGTTTCTTTAATGAATTTTTGGCCATGTGAATTAAGCTTAAGACAAAGGCCGTGTTATAAAAATGTTCATAATGAAAACATAATTAAGAAAGCATAGAAACTTTACAGTGTGAATGAACGTCACTTGTGCTTTTGTACTAAAATGGGGTGTGACATTAATTTGTTTTCGTACATTCAAAATTAAGTGTTGTGCTGTTTTTATTTGTTTGTGATTTTTTATGTTTCTGTGAATAAAATATATTTAAAAATGTTATCTAAATTGAAAGATAACATAAGTGCCTTTCTGTTATTATTATTAATATGTTTAACATCACTTGCATATGGTTAGTTTGCTAAAAATATAGAAAATAAGTAAATTTTGAATCTGCCCAACCCAATTTGATGACTGACGCACCATATTTTAAATTTCATTTTAAATTTAGGTATTTTAAGTTTTTCCTTCGGATAATCGTGATTCTTTGTTAATGTTTTATATTAATGCTATATATTAATTTAATATTATTTCCGATGTAATTAACAGATTTCATTTTTTTATTCAATTTTGATGTACAATATTTTATCATTGTTTAACTACATACTTACATACATAGTTAGAATTTATAAATTAATATTTATTGTGTAATAGTATGTATTGGAATGTGTGTGTGATCTTGTATTTGAAATTAATAAGTATGTATTTTAATGGGTGCAATTAATTTGATGAATTAAACTGTCAAATATAGTACTAAAGTTAATAATAAAATCAAAATAAAATAAAATTTGGTTGGGTGTGATTTTTATGTAAATTCTATTGTACGACTGAATCCATCAAGAAACACGATAAACTAATTATTAATGATAGATTTACAGGACAATACATTTATAAACAAATGAAACTTAACATTAATTTTCGCCATTTAATTTTTCTATACTTAATTATTTATTTATTTTTTTTTTTTTTTGAAAAGGTCAATATTATGAAGTTGAGAAAAGTAGGCTCGATAAATTTGTTTGGTGCACAACAACGCAAGCTGAACAATACAAATGCCAAAACCTTACAGTTGCAATTGAACGAGATCGTGCACTTTACGAAGATAATTTTTTTAATGTTTCATGTCATTTTGCATTTAATAGTGAAGAATGTATACAATTGATTGATTCTGAAAAAGCTCATATGATGTCATTAGATGCTGGCCAGGTTTTTATAGCTGGACGCTATAATTCGTTAATACCCATTATGCAAGAAGCATTTGAAGGTGGTTTTACAAACTATCATGCAGTTGCAGTTGTGAAAGCTGGCACAATGCCAGATGTCACATCTATACGTCAATTAAGGGGTAAAAAAGCGTGCTTCTCGGAGGTTGGAAGTCAAGCTGGATGGACTATTCCTATTTACACAGTAATTATTTTATTTTAGCTTTAAAATAATGTTTAATAATCATTTAAATTAAATATACTCTCATTAGCTTCAAAAAGAAGGAGGTATGGAAATCACTGATTGTAATAATCACGTGAAAACGGCTATAAATTTCTTTGGACCATCGTGTGCTATTAATTCACTTGTTAACAAATACAATCCTATTGGCGATAATTCAGACAAGTAAAATAAATAATTTTAAAAATAGATAGTTTAGTTTCCTAATCGCAATAATTGTTCATATTTTAATTACAGACTCTGTTCGTTGTGTATTGGTAAAATACCGGGTGGAAAATGTACATCAAGAGACCCTTATGCTGGTTTCGAAGGAGCATTCAGATGTCTATTGGAAGCTGGTGATGTGGCTTTTCTTAAACATACAACTGTCGATGAAATGGTTTCTAGCAAAGAATTTAGTGCGTTTCATACATTTTAACGTCAATCATTCCAATTTATTATAAAATATTTATTATTATTATTTTTAATTAGAATCTGTAAATGCTGATCGATTTGAATTGCTATGCAAAACTGGACAAAGACGTCCATTGTCAGAATACCGAACATGTAATTGGGGAATAGTACCATCACATGCGTTGGTTACTTCGTCGGCACGATCATCTGAGGAACGAAAAGAATATCAAAGATTTTTAACTAAAACGGTTGAACTATATTCATCAAAACCGATTTCTAATCTAACTGGGGTTGAAAATAAACGTTATGAAGGTCATAATCGTTTCGACACTTTCACTGGTGATGACAAATACTATGACCAGAAAACTCAACAAAATCCAAATAATTATCCAAATTATAATGATCAATATAATAGTAATAATCGTTTCGAGAACGCTCGTGGTTTTAGTAGTAATTTGGATAGTGGCTTTACAACTGAACGTAGTCGTGGGAATGAAAATGATACACAACTTTATGAGAAATTTGATTTGTTTGAATCTGAAAGATATGGCGGTCGATTGAATCTAATGTTTCAAGACGTAGCACGTAATTTAGTACCAATCAAAGAGGATGATCAAAGTTTTGCTGGTTATTTGGGACAGTCATTAGCAGAAATATTAGAAATCCGTCAATGTCCAGTTAATCGTATGACGCTCTGTGTTACATCTGATCCAGAAAATGAAAAATGTGTTAAAATGAGCGTAAGTCGGGTGATCAAAATTATCACATATTTCGTGATATGTAATATTTTTTTTTAAATTTTAGACGGCGCTAAGAGCTCAACTCATCAAACCTGAAATGAATTGCTACAAATCTCATTCGCATATTAATTGCATGCATGCTATTCAGGCGGGTGTGGCTGATGTAGCTGTACTAGATGCAAGTGATGTTTATACGGCCGGTTTAAGGCATGACTTAATTCCAATTATTTCTGAAGTTTATAATTTGGGTGAACCAGAATATTACGTTGTTGCTATTGCGAAAGAAGAAGATCCATCAACTGAATTGACATATCTTAAAGGAAAATATACATGTCATCCTGGAATTAACACAGCTGCAGGCTGGGTACAAATTTTACATATCTATTAAAATATAGAATATCAAAAAATTTACATATTTACTTATTTACTATTAATATAGGTTTATCCACTGGCGTACTTAATTTCAAACGGATGGATACGACCATACGGTTGTGACAGTATGCGAGCAGCTGCTGAATATTTTACAAAGTCATGTATACCAGGTGCTATTAGTGCTGAATACAATACCGGTGTGCCATATGATAACATGTGTGATCTGTGCCATGGAACTAGTTATAAGTAAGTTTTTTTATAAGTATTAACTCAGATCTTTATATCTACGAATTTAAAATTTCACTTCTCGAAATAAGTCAAACTTACTTTCAAGATTGATGAAAAACTTCTAAATGTTACCAAATCACTTTTAGATATTGCCGTCGTGATGCATCTGAGGATTATTATGGACATACCGGAGCATTTAGATGTTTGGTTGAAGGCGGTGGTCATGTAGCTTTTGTAAAACATACAACAGTTAGTGAAAATACTGGTGGAAAACGTCGTGAATGGTGGGCCAGAAATACATTAAATGATGATTTTGAGCTCTTATGTCCCGATGGTAAAGATTTAACAATAAAAAAAAAACAGAAAAATTAAATTCTAAATATATTTTCTCTAATTTTATAAAAGGAACACGTCGTGACTTGAATGAATATGAAAATTGCAATTTGGGAAAGGTGAAAGCAAACGCTATTGTGACAAGAGGCGGCGCTGGCTATAATGGAACACAAATTGATGCCTATATGAATCTGTTTACATATGCCCAACAATACTACGGTCGTAAGGATGTTGATGCATTTAGGTAAATATTTTTAACATTAACAGTTAATAAAGTTAAAAATAACCAACAAAAATATTTTAGTTTCAGTATGTTCTATTCACCACCACCATATCATGATTTAATCTTCCAAGATGCCACACGTCAACTTCTAAAGATTCCACCAGCATTGCGACGATATGATAAATATTTGGGTGGTGATTTCATGCGAGCTAAACGTATCACTGATTGTGAAGCTGGTGCAGCTCAAATAAAAATTTCATTCACGTCATTATCCATTGTTTTTCTGTCATCGTATTTGTTTGCACGAATTATAGCATAAAATTTCGATTTTAAATTTCCCATAGACTTATCTAGTAATTTGATCTTAAGTTTTAGAATGTAAATTTACAATGTTTTTTTTTATACATTTCAAAAGATCTAAGAAACAACAATCTCGATTATAAATTGATTACGTGCAAAATTTTAGCTCATATGAGAACGAAATAATTAAGTTTTAAGTTTATACAATAGAAACAAGATAAAATGCATTAAAACTATGCAAAGAAATAAATTGTAAATTTATCAACTAAGAAGTATTAAGCGAAAAATTTGATAACAATAAATTTTGATTCATAACGCTCAATATTACATTCTTATTTCCATATTAGCAAAGTTAAGTTTTATAAATTGTGCATATAGTCGATTTAATAATATTTACCAGCAGCATATAGTTTTATAAATTTAAATTAATAAATTAAGCTAAAAAAAAAAAAATCATATCAGGAAATCATTGAAAACGGTTCCGTCCAATTGTAAAAAATAAGACATTTTTTTTATACATTTTTAAAAAAACCTATTCATACCAATTATAGATTTATACAAAAAAAAAAATTGTATTTTAAATAAAATATTTTAATAATCCTTTCAGTTAAGGATTCTTTTTTTATGAATTTTTGATTGAAAAAATTAATAAATAAAAATTTGAAAATATCTATTAGGTGTTTTATTATGAATTACGAAGTTAAAAATAAATTAGTCAGTATCCATCCCAATTGGGGAGTCATTTAGACTTGAAAAATATACTTTTTGCTAAATATTTTAGATTTCTAGTAACTTTTAATTTCTGTATAGCTGAGCTAAAAAGCAGATAAATATAAAAATACTTATTTCAAAGAAACATATTGTTGTATATCCTCTTCTGTCTCACTTATACTGAAAATAAAAGTATCTCAAAGATTTGTAAAATCTATCGTCTGCCTTTCAGACCGAAATCCGAGCATGGCTCAGGTTTGTTTTTGTTAAATATTTTCACTAGGGATGTATAATTTTTTTAATTTCTATTCTTGAGTTAATGATGGTAACAGAATATAGTTTCGATCCCATTTCGACAAAATAAATGAAAACATAAAAAAAAAATTATTGAATATAAATTGTCATCATTTACTTCATTTTTAAGAAATTTAAAAAATTTGAAAATTTTTGAAAAACAAGCTTCAAATCAGATTGGTACAGAACTTCATTTTTTTGATTATGAATTTCATAAACAAATAAAAATAATAATTTGGCATTATTTTATCTTCCAATTAATTCTCGTTTTGTTCATTTTTCTCATTAATTAAGCATTAAAAAAAAAATATTCATGTTCTTGTCAATTTTTCTCAGGACTAAGTGGACGGATTTTAATGATTGATCTATCGTTGGACGCAGAACTCAAGGTAAACAAAATATATAGGTTTTTGTCTTGGGGTCTCTTGGACCTTCGAGTCTTAAAATAAAAAATACAAAAAACTGTATTTTTGAAGGGATTCAAAAACATTTTTTTTTTTTAATTTTCAAACTAAAAAACAAATCCGCAAAAGACATATACTATATGCAAATTATATTTTGAAAATGGAGGTAGGGTAATTTTTTAAAACTTCAAAATCAGGTAGTGTAATTCTCTTAAACTTAAAAAATCTATTTTCTAATTAATGTAAACAAATATTTTCTTCAAATAAACAAACAATTTCACCGAACAAAAAACACCATTTTTGAGTTCCATCTACATAACTCGCTTGACTTCTAAACATATTAAAGTCAAATAATATTCTGCTATACAAAACACTTACCACTTAAATTGACAATTGCTCTAGTTGCTTACAAGTTTTTGATTTTATAATAAAAAAAATACAGAGATTTCTGGAGAATCACCTCAACCAGTGGCGAACTGGAAGGGGTAAGGCCTTACTGGAAAGTGAGGTGACAGCCCCATTATAAATTTAAAATTAAAAAAAAACAACGAAAAGGCGCTAAAACGTAGGTCGTCATTTCTGACCGGCCCCACAAAGACGCCAAAACTTATATTGACCAGCAAAAAAAGGTCGTCAGCTATAGCGGCCCGACCGGATATCTCCGTGCCTGTTCTAAGGCCATTCCGCGCCTGACCTCCGCTACGCTCAGGGACGTAAACCAATAACGAATTAATGTTTTTCAGAAAGAGGATATAAAAACCCAACAAAACTCAATCTCTTTTTAAAAACTCAGAAAATTTTTGGAAACCAAATAGATTTTTTTTTTTAGTACCAGTCAAAACTAAGATAAATTCGTCCAAATATTTGGAAAAATCGAAGAAAATTACTTTGTCATCAAAGTGTTCTTTTAATTAATTTAATTTAATAAAAAAAAATTTCGTCAAATAATAAAAAATAAGACATTTTTTTAAATACATTTTTAAAAAAAATAATTCATACCAATTAGATTTATACAATTTTTTTAATTTTAAATTAAATATTTTATTAATCCTTTCAGTTAAAGATATTTTTAATGAATTTTTGATTGAAAAAATAAATAAAAATTCGAAAATATCTATGGGGTATTGTATTATGAATTAGTCAGTATCCATGCCACTTGAGGAATCGTCATCATCGGTATCATCTTCATCATCATCATCATCATCTGAACCATTTTCATCATCGTCTGAATCATCACTTCCTTCACTGTCCGACTCCATCCATTCATGTGCGCTCAAATCTGGCTTAATAATGGTTTTCCATTCATCTAATTTATGTAAATCTGTGAATAAAGAAAAATTTTAAAATAAGCATGATCTTCGCAAATCAAAATAATTAAATACTTACCAAGTGAATAAAAATCGTTAAGCGTAAATTGTTTGCTACCATTCTCGAATACACCTCCATACAAATATAGATGCCCTTTACAAACAGTCAAACCGGGTTTCATTCGAGGAGATGGTAAATTAATAGAAGCATCAGTTTTTTTTGTTGTTACTGTTGAATCCTCTTTCTGATTACCAACAGTCATTGTAAAAACTCCATCCGATGTTGCTAAAATTTCATTGAAATATTAATTAGTCATATTTATTTTCTGACTTATTTTATTATTATGTAATACATACTAGATTTTGATGATCCTCCGACCACTGAACATTCCATATCTTCATCAGCTCCAGTTTTTTTTGATTTATTTAATTTTTTTTCTTTTTTACCGGTTAACTCAAGTAAACGCCATACCTGAGTGGATAATTCTAAGGAATGCATTTCATTAGAGAAATTTCCCTCAAGATTTTCTTCATCTTCGTTTACATCTAAAACGCCACCAAAAATATATGCTTTTCCATTTTGCGCGATTGCTACATTAACACCACTCCTTGGTGCTGGTCGGTAGCCACCAGCTTTTACAGTTGTCCATTTCCATAATAAACCAGTCGCATCGTTTTCTAAAAAACAAAAGAACAAAAAAAAAAAAACATGAGATATTTTATTGTGCATAAATATATATTCATCAAATATTACGATTTTGTATCGTATTTATGAGAAATTAAGTATTTATAAAGCTTACTCTCAGGAACTAATGCAAACATATCGCTGTGTGTGATACCACGATCAATTTCTTTTTTAACAGATGTCTTACTGTAACCACCCCATATTAAAATTTTACCGTCCGGTGTTGGAGCCATACAGCCAGCACTTCTTGGTAATGGTGTTATAGCACCTGACGTTTTAATTTCCTGCCATTTGTATGTTTCTAAAGAGAACATCCAAACATCATTGTAGTATTTGTATGACATGCCAGTATCATAAAAACCGCCAAAAACATATAATTTCTTTTTAAGTGCAATCATTCTATGACCACTTCGTGGACTAGGTCCACCTTGAACTGCTATCTTTTCCCATTTCTTACTCGCTAATCGATATACCCATAAATCTTTATAATGATAAAATTGAATCTGTGATGGTGTAGAATGCTCTCCACCAAATAGCTATTTAAAATTTGAATTATAAGAATGATAAATTATTTGTATTTAAAATTATCTAAATTTAAATTTATTACCCAAAGCTGTCCACCATCGCTAGCAACGCTAACCATTTGATGTGCAGATCTTGGTCCAGGTCCACCTGGTGCCATAACTAATTTCCATTCATTTTTCGCAATATTATAAAAATATAATTCATTATAAACCGTCAATGTTTGTCCATTGAAAAATTCCCCGCCAAATAGAATGAGTTCTTCTTTTTCTGGATGTGTACAAAATGAAAAATTACTTCTTGGTGTTGGAGATGGTACTATTGTTTCTGTAACAGTTGTACGTCTTAATTCTTCGGCTTCAAGATTTGCAACAATTTCAGCAATGTCAGTCTATTTCAATTTAAATTAAATAATTAGTTTAACGAAATTTCTTTGTGTACTATGATAGAAAAATATAACCTCTCCAATTTTTTCCAATAATTTTTTTTGTTTGACTGCCAGTTTTTTATCTGTTTTGAGTGCAGTTTTTTCGGCACCTTTTCCTTTTTTCTTTCCTTTATCCTTTTTACCCATTTTACTTTAATTTACTACTGCTTTATTCAAAAACGGTGTCTAAAAATATTTTACAGATTAAAGTTAACTGCGGTGTATTTTGGTTTATAAATATATGAATGTGACATTTCAAAAAACATCTACACACACCTTCCATTCCATCCATAACAACACGTGTGTACTAAAATTTAGCACTGTAGATGTATTCAAATATAAAACTATTCAAATGACAATTTCGTTTAAAAAATAAATGTTTTTTCTATAAGTAATAAAGTAAGTAAGTATTTAATATAGAGAATCAATTAATTTGATGACGAAGTAGCTTCATCCATGCAAATTGTTGTTCTTACCATATATGGTCGAGGTGTTTCATATGAAAATTTATTGAAAATAGGCAGACATTAGATTTTTATGATCGAAACGCTGTAGATAGGATATTGACTATCTTTAAATGAAATGCTAAAAAGAAATCTAGCAATATCTTTTAACTATTCTCAGTTTGATGAGCCGAATAGATTGAGAAATAAATATTCAGAATAAAATTGTTTGTTCTTTTCAGCCTTGAATTTAATGAAAATAATGTAAATTTAATTTATTATAAATAATTTAAACTTCGATTTAAATATATTTGGAACTGCCTTATGATTAAATTTATGATATATTTTATCATTGAATCAATAATTAAGATAATGGATTAATTACTAAATAAGTATTAACTACTTATTTCATTAACTCACATTTCAAATTTCTGAGTAAGTACGATTTTAGCCTTTTTTCATTTATAAATATCGTTATTATTGCTAAAATAAATGGAGGGGAAAATCAATTATTAAAATTCTTGAAAAAAGAAATGAATAAAATAATAATAAATCATTTAATTTGCCATAGAAATACATAAAATATTTTTGCTGATAATTGATGAATTTTTCCAATACGTATTTTAATGCCATAATACTTACTTTAACACTCGAAAACTTTTATATATAGAATTGAATAAAAATAGATAAAAAGATGATTTTAGGTAAGCTTTACATAAATCTCTTATATACTTATTGTCGCGATACTTAAAAAAATATTAATGAGTATTTATGTATTTTGTCTTGTGTAAATTAATGTAAAAATAACAATTACATTCGAGAATAAGTAACAAAAAAAAAAAAAAAAAACTATGATATTTTTTATATATATGATGGGGTTTTAATTAATCCGTCAGGCTCTTTCCAATTTGAATCAAATCCGCAGGCTGTATCCGAATCAGATTCCGTATGTGGATGTTCAGATAGTGAATGAATCGGATTGGCTCGCTGTTGATTTGGCGTTGTTGGCACACTTCTAGTATGTCCAACACGTCCAGTTGTATTTAAATATTCAGCAGCACGTTTAGCTCGTCGTTTTTTAACAGAATTATGTTTAGGTGGTGGCATTGTGTTTGCATCTTTACGCTGTAATATAATGAATCATTTGTAAGCATTCAATGAAAAATTCATATAGTTAATAAATAATGTCAGATCAAATTAGAATTAGACGTACTGGTGGTATATTATCAGCAGATCCCCAGGTTTTATGGATTTTATCAAAATTACTACTAGATGGTGGTGCACTAGTTCTCGCATGTATCATACGGTTCTGTACATTGTGCTGATTGTTGGTGTTGGTTGTATTGCTGTTGCCCACACCCAGAAAATTGCTGAACGCTTCCGTTGTTTTCTTGACCCGAACGTTCAGTGAACCAATCCGTAGGAAGCCCAAATCTTTTTCTGTAATTTAATTATTAAATTTAATAAAAGTTACACTTGTTTTACTATTAATTAATTCATTCAATGATGCAAGCTTAGCAAACAATAAACAAACCTGAGTGCTTTTTCCTTGCTTTGATTTCTAGATATGAGAAGCAAAAAAAATATATATATTAGCTGAATTAATTTATGATTAATAATAATAATCAAACACCAAAAATATAATACGTATTAAATAAATGTGACGGGAATAGAAAATAACATGCAAAACTATATGTATAATATAATTAAAGTAAAATTAATTAAAGCAACATAAAAATAACCACCAAAATTAAAAATTAAATAAAAATAGTCATTATATTATATATATAAATATATAGTAGCATTAAAATGTATTTACATAATAATTTAATAAAATGTATTTAGCACCTGGGTCATTCCACGCTGAATGCGCCTTTTCTGTAACGATAGTTACCGATATTCAGCATAATTGTGTTTATTGCCATTTCTAAAATGCACTTTCAATGGAAAAGAGATTAAGTCAAAATTATTTATTATAATGTGATAAACAATTTTGACTTACATGTTACATCTCTTTCAATTGAAAATACATTTTAGAAAATGTAATAAAAACAATTATGCTGAATATCGGTAACTATCGTTACAGTAAAGGCGCATTCAGCGTGGAATGACC
>JAABKK020055296.1:0-11087 GCA_011634745.2 Catotricha subobsoleta
AAATGTGACTTACTTCCCAAATCCAAATGACATAACTACCCTAACTTAACTTCCTAAATTTTTTGGGAAGTTAAGTCGCCTTGCATTTTTTTTGGGAAGTTATGTCAGTTTTAATTTCTTTTTTTTTGGAAGTTAAGTCAGTTTGCTTTGGGAAGTTATGTTTTGGGAAGTTACGTCACGTAGCCCTAATTTTATTGACTGAATTGTAAACCAAAAAAAAATAAAATAAAAAACAATTTGTATATTAGATAGTTTTATGCTTAGTGCATATCCCTAGATTATACTCTATGATGCCATATATGATGTCCAAAATGAAAGCTATATAACTTCTCATCAGCACAGGTGTATATTTGAATAAAAAATTTAAATTGATTTCAGTGTAATAAATTGAAAATAAAAATTAATTTATACATAAAAGAATGTTTCAATATTATTATGTCTATTTCATCAATCATTATTAGAATGTCGTATGTCCTTGTGTCTTGTGATATTTCTTTTATAATCCTGGATATCGAGAATTGTTTTATTTGTCTATGAGTTAGGCACAATTTTTCTCATAAATATTTATTAAGGTTATATATTGTGTTTGCGATAAAAAAAAAAAAAGTAAATGTATTTTGATATTGCCTTTGTATTATGATATTGAATTCTATATACAATATCTAACATATTTCCTTTATGTTACTTTATTTATGCTTACCTTAAGCCATTATAAGAATAATAACAATATCAATATAGATTTTGAACAACTCTAACAAAATAGCGCATAGAACCATCATAAATGTTTCAGCACAATATGAGAAAATTACTTTGTGTATGCGGCTATAACTTATTATTGATTGATTATATATTTAATAAGTTTTTATAGAAATTGATTTTTCGTTTGCTTAGACGCAGAAAGGAGATAAAAGTCTTCATTCCCATCCACGGTATAATAAAGTGTAATTATGAAATTTAAACTGAAAAATTATGTATTAGCTGAAACCACTAATAAAAATATTGTCCTTTAGGTATAGCTGTAGGTAGGAGAAAGTACGTTGAACATATATTAATAATGAATAAAAATAAATAAATTATCAATTCTTAGAATTGTTTGTGATTTCCGATCCAATGTATTAAATCTTATAGAAATTAATATTTCTTTAGTACGTTCTTGGTCTTATTTTCTTTTGTATGATGATGGCCTCATATTTTTTAAAATATTGGAGTATATTGATAAAAACATACCCAATGAATATATTGTCTCCAAGTTAAATTAATAAATTGAATAAATGGTCCATATATCTGATGATACTGAACAGCAGTATCTTTAAACTAGCATCTCTAATTTTCACACCTAACCTATTAGCTACGAATAATTTTCAAAAATAAAACTTAGTAATTGAACAAAAAAAAATTAATATTCGTTAAAAAGTATTTATTTTTCTATTCTATTTTTATGAAACATCAAAACCATGTGTTAAGTATCGATTTTTTGATAGTTTTCTTTAATTTTTGCCTAAAAAACACCTAGTTTTATTTCTAAAAAAAAAGGCTCCCCCTCCCATAAATGTTCAGCACTAATATTTCGGCGACGTATTGACTTCATTACGTTTTATACCAAATATATAGCGTTCGAGATAAGATTCTTTATCCATAGGTAGACCATTTGGTAGAGCCAATTTCATTTATTTGGTACACCTAATTTCATTTTTAGTAGATCCAGTTAAATACAAGCCTTCTTATATTTCCTATATATTTTTTTTAAATTATTTTAATAGTCATACTTTATAAATAAACATATTAAATGGAAGCTATTTTCGATGTTTTCCAATTTTTTCTTTAATTTTTGTTCGGAACGGAACTGAATCTGAACCGGAACTGGTACTGATTTTTTTTTTTTTTAGATTGGAACTAAACCCAAAACCGAAACCAAATTCGAAGTAGTTCGACTCCCTGGTTATTTGTTTTCAATTTATTACATAAAAATATTGGAAATAAATCTTCAGATAAAATAAATATTTAAAGAAAATGAAATGAAATAAAAAAAACTGGCACTATACTAGTACTGTTTTCATAAAAAGCTTAATAGAATAGCTATGACAAATTGCCTAAAGATAGTCCATATGAAATTGTCATTCAATTCAATAACGCATATTATATGAATACATGAACATCACATCATAAAGATATATGAAGGTCAAAGTATATCGAACAAACAAAACTTTTTGAATTAAGCTTCGAAGTAATATATAAACCAATCCACTTAAATATTATATCGCCGTGCCAGTTCAAAAGTAAGACATCTTAAATCTTAAATTTGATGCAATAGCTTGTATTTGTATACGTTATTAATATACAGATACAACCTTTTGCATCAAATTTATGTTTTAAGATGTCTTGCTTTTGAACTGGCACGGCAATATTATGTATATATGTATTATATAGCACTAAATATTTAAAAAACATTTACTACCGCAACCCATAGGCGCCGACTTTTTGAAAGGGCTAAGCCCTTGTACTAGTAGCGGCTGTAGCAGTGTATACAATTATTATGCTGCTTTTGTAGTATTTGTAGTCAAATGGTAACTTTCAAAAAGTCGGCGCCTATGCTGCAACCTAGTTTTAAATCACACATTGCAACAATTGAAATGTTAAATTTTTCTTTGAATGCAACATTTTTTTTACGTCATACTATATAAATAACATATAGATGTATAAAAAATTAATGATTTAAAAAACAACTACATATAAGAATAAAATATTTTTCAATATTAAGAAAAATATATTATAAGTGGAAAACGATTATAATCAAATCAATGTAAAATAAAATCTTCGGCGTAACCTTATTTATGGAGATGCAAAAATGCAGGTTTTCAACTACAAAAATGGGACGAAATTATAAGAAAAGGTTAAGGCATGGTAATTTGAAAATAGAAGAAATAAAATAAAATTTTACTCAATTTAAATTTAAGGCATTTAGGTAAGATTGGAATAAAACAAGTTCCACTCTGACAACATGCAGCAGTACAATGAATTACCAATTAATACTTTTACTTCATTTATTTTTGAAAAGAAAAAATCAAAGTTTCGTAAATTTTTGTTTTTTGTTTTTGTTTTTATGTGAAACATGAAAGTACATTCATTATATGCTTGGTTTTTATTTTGTCTGTCCCCCTAATCTCGGGAACTATATTGGCCGAATGGAGATAATACTTATACTATATTGTGATATACTGAATGTGATCTCAACCCAAAAAAGGTCAAATGTAATTTTTCTAAAATATTTGTGGTTCAATCGGGATAAAACTTATATTATCTTTTAAAGTGTCTGAAACTGATCTTGACCTCAAAATCTAAAAGGTCTGACGTTTTTTAATATTTCGTTTTTTTTATGTCTTGGGATCCAATTTTTTTTTGTTTTGTTTTCTGGTTTTTCGAGTGGTACTGCCCCATTTTATTGATGGTATAGTTCCCTATTTTTTTCGACCACGTATTTTTTTTTCTTACAAAAATCAATTGGCAGGTTGTTTTGTGAAATCTCAAATTATAGTATAGAAATTAAATGATATTTTTTATATTTCAGGAAGAAAAGTATTAGTTACTGAAATAAAAAATATCGATTAGAGATATCGCTAACGCCAACGCGTGAATTCGTAAATAAGTAATACGATATTTATATTTAGAGCACCTTGAAACAACAAGATAATATATAGACAGAGTTTTCGAAATGTCAAAGCTTGCTCTTTATAATTTATATATACATAATATAAAGCAAAGGATTTTTCAATTAAAAAAAATTAAATAGCTTAGTAATAGATATTTATATTTCGAGAATGTTTTGATTGCAAAATAAACAGCATATAAAGTGTTCAATATTCGTATTCATCTTATATTTTAGGTATAAACTGTTGTTTATCCGCATTTTCTGAAATCCTCTTTAAAACGGAAAGAAATTTGACAAAAAGAACCATAAAGATTTTTTCTAACATTCGTACAATAATCCCCATGTGAGATGAAAATTGATTTTCTTTATTCAATTAAACACTTAGTGATATATGACCTTTTTTTTGTTGGTGAAATTGATTAAATGGTATAAGGCACTAGTAAATTTTTCATACATGTGAACCTTTATCCAGTCCCAGTGTCCCAGATTACCACGGTTTTTTTTTTATTTTCGAATAGAAGAAATATTTTATATACTTAGTACTTTACAGGAAAAGTCTAAATTATAATAAGCTTGTGATTTAAACTAAAAAGTTGAAAAAAACCAAAAACATAGATTAATTCTATAATTTATTTTTCTTTATAAAAAATAAATAAAAAGCACTTAAACGCAATTTCAAGAAATTCTCGTTTTCATTAAAACATAATATTTCCTTATGATTATAT
Source organism: Catotricha subobsoleta (assembly GCA_011634745.2). NCBI lineage: Eukaryota > Metazoa > Arthropoda > Insecta > Diptera > Cecidomyiidae > Catotricha > Catotricha subobsoleta. The sequence goes on from JAABKK020055296.1 coordinate 4,372, forward strand.
CGCTTTGAACGATTTAGTCTCAATTCACAGCAACTAAAAATGATGTATTGTTACAGCGCTTTCGACATCTTCACTTGAAAGATTATTCGAATGTCCAATCGGAGTCGCGAAATATTCATCATGACACTAAGGAAAATATATGTAGCGTTTAAAGAAAATCGCTCGTTTTTCATTATTTTATAAAAATTATTTCAGAATCAAAAAAAATTTCGATTTTATTTTTCAATTTCAACTTTCAATAAATGATCCTTTGCGCTTTCGCGATTTTTTATGAATTTCGTATTACGAAAATGGTAAGTTTGAATCATTTGGATCACTTGGCATGTTAATATTGTGTTTTGCCTCTATTATTTTTTAGCATGTTCAAACAATCTATGTACTTGGCATAATTGAACTAATTTTTTCAATGCATCTTTTGAAACTTTTGACAATACTTGTCGAATTGTTATTTTGAAATTACTTTTAAATTGACATCAATTGACATAATTGCGCTTTGCTATTGTTACCCATAGATATTTTGTGCTTTAGATCTAGACGAAATAGCAGAACGAGAACACCCTAAAAAGAAATTGCACATATGGCCACATATTCCGTTGCAAAAAGTCAATTTTTCTCAAAATGTAACCCAAAAAATCAATTAAAACAGAGCTTTTAATAGTTGAATACTTTTTTTTAATTCTACAATTCTGCCAGTAATGGTACTTAACAATATAACAAATGTATTACAGTTTTAAATATACATGCATATAATACAATTTTAGCAACTTAGAGTTTTAGAAAAAAATAGAAACAGAGCCATGCGTTTTGGAAAACTCATTAAAAAAACGTTGCGGCCACGATACGATATATTAGTGAAATTTAAATCAGAAATTACATACAAACTCGCTATTTTAGCCTCGTTTCCAATAAAATTAAACACATGTACAAAATTTGCATTTTATTTCTAGCATTATTTTGATTAACTTAATAAGTTCACAACATCGTAGGTAACTAATTTGAATATATCTAACCGTAAAATGCGCAAGGTATAGTCATAGAGTCAATATAAACAATATTGTGGGTGTTGAGTAGTAACTATCGTATATATACATAACTTAATAAATATTAGATAACATAATTTAACTTTTATTACTTTGGGTCATGCAGTATTGATTGTGAAAGCATTTCTATTAAAATTTTCATTTGATAGTTAGCACGTCATAAACTACAACACCCACATGAAAAGTTTCGTTTTTATTAAACTTTAATTAGATTCATCGGTGTATATTAAATTTAAACAGTAAGTTTTCTATGTCAATATCAAGGTTTAATATTAGGTCAGTTTAGTTATAAATAGATAAAACTTTTGTTATTACATCATATATTAGAATGTGGAAAATACACTGAAAATGTAAAATGTTTTTTTTTTTTATATTTATTTTGTATGTACAGAAATGATATAAACAAAAATTTGTAAATACCAATTATATGGTCAATATTTGTAAAACTTGTGTATTTTCGGTACATTTCATGCTTATTAGTTTGACAACGATATTAATTGTTTGTTTAAAAAAAAAAATTATGATCGAATTTTGTTTGAATAAATATAAAAAAAAATTATAATTTAAATTTTAGGAAAAGAATATCGATAAAAAAGTTTTATGTCGTATTTATAACGCAGTATTCATTATTCGAATATGTAGTTCTCGAAACAAAAAAAAAACCCCTAAAATTTTGACTGATTAATTAATAATAATTAATAAGTTCTTCTTTAATTCATTTCTAATTAGATTAAAATTAGGTAAAATTCAAAATAAGCGAATAACGTTATTGTGATCTAAATCTTATGGGGTCGATAATTACATCCGACGTAATTTCTAGAAATTAGCTTATATAACAAAAAAACAACATAAGCTCAAGAAACTATCTGGAAGCTTTGACGTCTAAGAGAGACCGTGACAATGGGAGTGGTTTAAAAAAAAAAGTCGATTTTTAGCATAACATAATTTGTGAACGGCCCCTTAAAGTAGAATGCATACTCAAGCACGTTCCCAATCCCCCCTCCTCCCTAATTTGGTGGTTTCCCATACATAACTCATAAACAATCGATATAATACAAAGATATTTTGATCTGTGCAAATCAAAAAGACACTTTTCTTAATGACAAGGTACATAAAGTCAACAATTTCTTTTTCAATTTTTCCAAATATTTTGACGAATTTATCTTAGTTCTGACTGATACTAAAAAAAATTGTGTTTGGTTCCCCAAAATTTGTGTCGGTTTTCACAACGCACTTACAAGCTTTAAAACTTTTATAATTGTTTTCATACTATAGATTAGTTTTAACACAAAATTATGTTTTTAAATTGATATATTTAAAAGAAATTTCTATTGAAATTAATGTATTTTGTGTACAAATATCTAAATTTAGTTTCGTACATGAGAATAATTACTACGTATTATTATTTGTATTATTATTATTATACATTTTTCAAATTTTTCCTTTGTGAAATATTTTATGGTGCCATTTAAATATCAGCCATATATACACACATAGAAAAAATAATTTCGTTTTATCTGTGGTAGATATAATTAATTATATTTTGTGTTTTAAAACGGAGGATTCAATACCTTTCTATTATAAAACAGCTTTTTTAATTTGATCTATTGTGGTTCAAGATATTAATTTGTATGTAAATGTGAGTGAGTGGAGAGCTGAGTAACCAATTTATTATTTTATAATTTCTATGTATTTGAATGTCAGATAGCATCAATTTTGGCCGACTTTTAAACTTTAAATGGCTGAGGGATATCAGAGATGTATTTTAGACCCATTATTTCTTCTGATAAAATGCTTAGAATCCAGCTGAGGCCCATTGAGAAATATAAAAAAAAATCGGTTTAGCGGTCTATTGGATATACGAGTTCCATATCAAAATGATCAAAAATTTACAAATTTTAACCCGACCATCTCCAATTTTGATGAAAATTTGCAAATTTGCTTAGTTTTAAGAGATAAAGATTTCTGCATATTTTTTTGGTCATTATCACCGGAGCAGGAAAAGGTCAAAATATTGACAAAAATTGTTTAGGACCAAATTTTGAAATATCATAACTTGAGAACCACTTGACCGATGTAATTCATCTAGTGCGCGTTAGTGTAATAAAGAATAGTAGTTTTAAAAAAATATTTTTCAAACGTGTCTTTCGTTTAAAGAAAAACAGTTTTCCGGAAAAACTGGAAAAATGAAAATGATGAAAAGTCATTTTTGGAGATTTTAATTGTTTTTTAAAAACTACTATTCGTTATTACACTAACGCGCACTAGATGAATTACATCGGTAGTGGTTCTCAAGTTATGATTTTTCCAAATTTGGTCCTAAACGATTTTTGTCAATATTTTGACCATTTCCTGCTCCGGTGATAATGACCAAAAAAAAGAAAAAAATATGCAGAAATCTTTATCTCCTAAAACTAAGCAAATTTGCAAACTTTCATCAAAATCGGAGGTGGTCGGGTTTTTGGCTGATCGGTTTGATATGGAACTCGTCTAATATATCTGTCATATTCCATTACAGTTTTTATTAATCTACCACAGATATAAGATACATAATGTAATATATACGCATAAAATTATATACTTAAATCATAATCTGTGCAATAGCACGGTCGACAGAGTATTCAGACCTTAAACTTAGAGTTCCTAATTTCAAACCGCGACAAGATGAAAAATAAAGTGAATAAAATTTATAACAAGTTAAAAAACCGAAATAAAAGAACTTTATGAAATGGAAAAATAAACAAAACAGGTGATGGAAAACGAAAAATTATATTTATCAATTTTAATTTAGAACTGATACAGATATATTTTATATTCATGCGATATATTGAGTATAATTTTATTTTTTATTCTCAGAAGTATAATATATCTCTCTTTTATACCTGCCACACATATGTATGTATGTACAAAATGTTAACATATTAGCATTTTATTTGTGATCATTTTGTACCAAGAAGTCGGTAAAATATACTACACCTGCCACAGATATATTCCTATCTCCGTAACTTTATATACCTGTGGTGTATATATTTTTTTCTATATAATGTATAAGCGAAGTACTTTTAGAAATTATAGTCTGTACATATAATAACAATTTCAATGTTTATTTAAATAAATTAAAAAAGGTTATAGACAAATATAGCGAGAGATGTTGTTTTCATTGTTATCTCAGTGACTTTTGGTCTCTTCATTAATGTATGAGTATAAAAAGGATTTTATAAATAAATGAGGTCTTATTAAATCTTTTTGTTGTGTTGTAAGTTTCTGAAGTTGAGAGTATAGAAGAAAAAGTTTTTTAAAAAAATTAGGATTAAAAAACAAGCTGCCAACGACTTCATTAAAAAAAAAAAAAAAAAACTTAGAGGGTAAAATAAAGCCAGTATATATGTTTTTATCAAAAACAAAAAAAAATCTGCGTCTTTTGGTATATTGACCATCAAAATCCGTACTCTCAGTTCTGAGATCCAAAAAGAAGTGACACCAATTAATTGGCAACTCGTGACCATAGATCGTACAATTATGCTAACAGCAACAATTAAATTTCTAGTAAAATAAAAAAAAAAATATATGAAACCAATCATGATTTTTAGTGCTTTACTTTTGATATGATACACATTGTGCACGTACAACAAACAATATATGAATAGTACTGATAACATTTTATATTCATGTTCTTGTTCACATATAATAACTCAATCGATATGTATTGCTTATAATATTATAATGCTCCAACTGAATAAACGCAGAACGCTGGAATAAATATGTTAATAGAATCCATATGGTGTATCATTGACACTGTAAGCATTCAATTCAGCCCAAGTATACACTCGCAGATTCACGAACACATAACATAAATCAAACCATTTATAACTTCATTCTATTCAAGAGAAAAAACAAAAAAAAAAAAAAAATGAGGAAACCCATAAAAACCAAAAGTTATACATAAAATTATAGGCCTTCCGAATACACAAACAAATTTTCATGTTTTCGCTTTTTTTTTCCTTTACAGAAGATATCAAAGAATAATAGCAGGACGATGAGGAAACAAGATTGTGAATTTCTTCATAGATTTTTTTTTTTGTTAAATTATACTAAAGAAACAAAAGAGCTTCTTCCGTCTTCCACTTTCTTGAGTCTGTAAAAATAATATGATATGATAATATATGTGAAAGAAATAAAGAAGTGTGTAGAATATCATATCCATATTTTATCTTGTAAATGAAGGCTTATGTGTAAAAAAACCAGTGATTTTAACATGAAAATATATTTCAAATTATGATATATTGTAATGTCTACCAGACATCATATCTTTTTACCATACAATTTTATGCTAATATAGAACATATCTATTTCTGGGCATCTTTTATATACTTCTGAAATTAAATTTATATTTTTTTAGATTAACAACTACTTAAACTTTTATAACAATACGTATTTGAAAACATTTCGATTTTTTTTTTTTTGGAAATAGTTTAGCACAACAATAAGCCATGCTGAATATTTCAAAGATATCAAGATTAGGTAGATATCCAAAAATATTTTCAACAACCTGGCAGTATTATAATCTGATATTTGACCTATGTATGTAAGTATGTATTGTATGCTATAAATGTAGAATATTGTACAGATTATGCATGCAAATGCAACTATTCAATATTCTCATTTTACATAAATCAGTCTAACTGATTTCATTGCAAAATTGATGTACATTATATTCTACGTTATTCGATTCTCTCTCTACATGCTTCTTTCTTGAGTGGAATGAGCCCCAAAACTTTGGAAGATGCCATAATATATTATATTATTCTCAGTTTCTCGGAGTCGGAGAAACAAGGTTTTCCCAGAGAAAGCTTTATCAATGATCTTCTACATATCCTTAAGAGTGTTCTATGACTGCGAAAGCTCTTGTGTGTAATGTAACGAAATTGCTTATTTATTTTGATTTTTAATGTACTTTTTATTTTTTGTTTATTAAGAAATTACTTTATATGCACCATTTTTTAATTTTTTTGCTGATACGCGCCAAGTTCTATATTAAACATAACCTCACATCTGTCAATATTTCATGAGCTTTTTGTGTAAAAAATTACTTAAATCAACAATATTTCACGAAAATTGATAAACATTAAAATTGTGCTCCCAAGTGTTACTAGCCAATAGATTAAGGTTGACATCAGAAACAAAAAAAAGTTGTAATGTTTAATTATTTTAAGAGAAAAATCGGGGCGCGCAAGCCAGTATTCCAACTTTTATATATTTTATATATCTTTTAAACAAGGAAAAAAGTTAAAAAAGTGCTACCAAGTCTTACGAGCCAAAGGATGTATCATCATATCCCTAAAAGAAATTTTCATAGTTTTGAGCCATCTCCGAAAAAAAACGGGGCGCGCAACTTCCTTTTGGCATGGAACGCTCTTAAATGGAGAAATCGGTGAGGTCCGCAAGTATACATGCACAATGGGGGGGGGGGGTGTTACCCCCCCTGAGATTTGAAAATAATCTTACCCTCTGTTGATTTTGCCGAAAATAGTATCTTTTTTCAGGTTTTGAACACAAAATAGTATGTTTTTTAAATTTCAGAGAACTACCCTACCTCGAGTTTGAATAAAATAGTATCTTTTTTAAGGTTTGAGAAAATTACCCTACTTCGATTTCAAAATTACCCTATTTCGATTC
>JAABKK020055307.1:9043-22864 GCA_011634745.2 Catotricha subobsoleta
TGTTGTTGTTGTTGTTGTTGTTGTTGTTGCTGAGAAAGTTGTTGCACCGACTGTGATGAAGGCACATTTGTTGACGATAAAGACGTATTATTTGATGAATTATTTATTGAACCAGATAGCAAAATTGAATTGGTTCCATTTGATGAACTATATACTTCTTCACCTAAAAATGAAAATTATTCGATTAAAATAAAATAAATGAATTTTAAAATTAAAATAATTATCAACAAAACAAATAATTGAATAGCAAATAGGTATAAATTTAATTCAATGGTTCAAATCTAGAATGTGGTTTATGTAGAAGATATTTCCTAATATCAAAGACACAACATACGTTTTCGGGCAAAAGCTTCCGGACTTGGTTTACATTTCTGATATTATTATGCGAGCATATTTATAAAATAGAATCCATTAGTATTCAAAATATACCACAAATAACAGTTTAAGTAATAAGTACCTCGGATTGGATACATTAGAAAGGTAATGCTTATTTTAGTAAAGTTTTAATCAATCAGAACGAGTTTAACTTTATTAAATCGAAGTTAATTATTAATTAATAATTATTTCTCCAGCAGAGGTTTAATACCAGGGCCTCTTTTAAGCATATTTTACTGCGAGGGGTTTTACGTGATGGGGCCCTTGTTTGTATGTTAAAAGAGACCCTATTTAATACTATTTTTCTGTGCATAAATGAATTCGGTTCTCTTATAAGCTTGAATGTTTTGGAACTTAATAACCGACTATTTAATTTACATTTTCAAATACTTAATATATATATATATTTTAAATATAGTTATAAGCATTATTGTGAATGTAAATCGTTCACAAAAATTATGGTTTGTTTATCGACTAACATTTGGAAATTTCTGATCTAAAAAGCTTTTATCTCGTTTATATTTGATCGCGTAGTAAATATAAATAAATTAATTTCTAAATATATAATATTTTAACTAACATTTCTAAATTGAATGAGTTAATATCGAATACGCGAAACATTGCTCATAAATAAAACAAAAATGTTTTATATTTTTTTTTCACTGATAATACTCGTTCATACAACAAATAGTACCTAATGATAACAGAACATATATACCTTTTTTATTAATTTTTTTCTTTATTAATAACAAATATTATATGGTATTCGATATAATACACCTTTTGGTATCTTCGTTTAAAACATTAGTATATGTAAATACAGGTAATAATTGTATGTATAAATCAACCAGTGTTGCCTGAACATTATTTTTAATGTGAGCTAAACAAACCAAACAAAAAAGATAAACTCTTATTTTGCCGTTAGCTGTAAATAGAAAACATTTGATAAATTCATTTCATATACCCATTTAAAAAATGATTCATTTAAAATTTTCATTTTATATATCAGAATGATGTAATTTAAAGTCCTAACCATACTCTCTGCTGCATATATAGAATTATTTTCATATAAATATTAATATATATTTTTGATATATTGCATAAAATTAAACGAACACATATTACGTATTTACGTTGTATATATTTATATATATATGGTGGCTAGTAGTAACATAATATAATAACGATTTAAAAACTTATTGAAACAAGAAAACAAGAAAACAAGAAAAAACTAATGGTCACAAATTTTAAATTGATAAAAAGAAACATTAATTCGTTTGGCTGTAAAATAAGCGGTTCTTATGCATTTTTAATTTTGCCAACCGAACAAAACAAAAAATGGAAAAAAAATTGTAAAACACAAATGACAAAACCAAACAAAAAGAAGTTACGCTGTTGACTTTTTATGTTTAGCCACCATAAAAGTAAAATGATACAAAAAAAAATCCCTAGAGAAATAACAGAGCGATAACCTTACCTATTATATATTTCAGAAGAATTAATGGATACCCTAGAGTACTGACAATGATAAAATGTAGTGTAGCATCATTGGTTTTCATGCAATTTTTGAAAAATCTCAAGGTCAATCATAATGTGAATATTTTATAATTTAATAAAGTTGTTGGTAATATTTCATTTGATAAGTTAGGTGAATTGATTTTTGAATGGAGCACTTGATATGAATTTGGAGTTATTCACAAATAACACAGACTAAGATAAGAATTTTGTATTACTAAAATACTTAAAATAAAATAAAATTTTCTTTATTTATTAAAAATTAAAATTCAAAAAAACATGAAAATAGTTTGAAAAATTAGCTGATAATACTTTTTAACCATTTTTTTAATTAAAAAAAAAATAAAAAAATAAGTGTACTAGTATTTTAACGATTTTCAAAAACCAATATATTACTCAGAACTGAATTAGGCATTAATATACATCGCCATAATCAATTATGGTAGGTATTTGTTTTTCTTAGGTAAGTATTTGAAAATTATGGGCTAAGCTAATAAAACAATATTCAAACATAAATAGATAAAAAAAATTATGAATCAAAAAATATGTGTAGGGAGATAGATATCATATTTAATTCTAAATTAATTAATATTCATTAATTTAAAAAAACAAAAAGCAAACAAACTCATCCTTTGAATATTTTACTAGGCATTCTAAATCCATTATATAACAGACCATTTCGTATCTAAAAAATATATCTTGGCGTTACAATGAAGCAACCAGCTAATTAGTTCGATACACCGCTTCATTTTTTGTTAATAAAAATTTAATTAATTTGGAAGTATCAGTATTTGGTATCGACAATTTTCATATATATTGGAGAGAAGAAAAAAACAATTTTAACCCATCTTAATTATTTATTCATGATCCTTTCAGTTGTTATTGAGTTATTTATAGTAACAGTATACCATATTTTAAAAAAAATATTGCCTGAGACCCCTTAAAAGATGGTAGGTCTAGTGAAGAGAAATGAATATATGTTCAAAATGATTGGCCTATTAACATAACAATTTAATATCAATCAAAATAGTTGATAATGATAAAAAATTGAAACATTTACCGCACAATGCTATTGAATTTTCAAGTTACAACCAACTAAACAATAATATGCGAAGAATATTTGTATCTATTAATATTTTTCTATTATTGAAAACTTTGCAGACAGATCCTTTTATAAATGAATATAAAATATATAAGTACAATCTCTGCACATTTTTACATCGGCTCAACATCATATTCTTACTTATAATGACAATACCACCGTAGAAACTCCAATGTTAAGCTTTTCATTTCCCTTTCTACTATATATTAGACCCTAAATTACAATTATAAATTATAATTTTCATGAAAATAATCTGAACTTTTCCTTCAGTATCTTATATACTTATTCTCATTTCATTATGCCTACAATATCTTGTCGTATGCTATTTAACTATTGTGCATAATAACATTAAACAATAAATGAGTGAGGTGTATATAATACAATGTACTTAACAATGATGATTGAAATATTGAAAATTCTTCATCAACTTTAACTAGATTACTAGACTATAATTTCAATTGTTAATTTATATTTGAATTTCGACATGTATAACTTAATACCAACAAAAATATTAGACACTTCATTTATATAAAATTTATTATGAATTTGTGTCTTTCTATATGTCTCTGTGTGCATTGTAAAATCGTACCTATACAATATAAATGGCATTATATTTACAATTGTTATATAGTACTTGACTAATGTTATTATAATACAATTACAATTACATTTGACATGGTTTTGTTTTCTCTATCGTTGAGCTACAAATTCATTTATAATTTATAAATATAGACAGATAGCGTAGAAAGAAAGAGGCATTGAAAATAGGAGTGCACGAGTGTAATAGCCTCAACATGTTTTTGTTATTTAAAAAGAATTTTCCACAGAAATGTTAATTATTTGTAACAAACAACAATATGCCTTCGGCTATGTACTCTGTAATTTTTGTTTATCTTTATGTTGCATATACAAAGCAACACGTACAAAATTTATAAATTCTTCATTTGAATAGTATGTACCATAGACATTGTACCTATACATATATTTTTATTACATAATTTTTCTCTTTCTTACTTTTTTTCATACGAAAATAAAGTATTTCTTAATCATTTTTCTGATTTATATATACTATATATGTATATCTAAAATAAATTTATAATTTTTTTCTTTTTTTCTTTTTTTCTTAAATAAAACCTAATATGTATACCAAATACATATCATAACAACAAAAAAATCATTCTTTCGAAAGACATTTCAATTAATTTATATCTATTTTCTATTATTATTTGTTTTGTCGAATTGAATTTTAGGTTCTAAAATAATAAAAAAAAATAAAAAATTCCATTAATTACCTAATATTATTGGACTTTCTGGAAGCAAAATACCTTTTTGGACGAGAACTTCTCTATTGGCACGTACTGATATTTTTCTTTCTAAGGCTGAAAAATATAAATGATAATTTATTTTTAATGCTTCAATTATGTGATTTTGGATTATTATTGATTAATATTTTACAGAAAAACCTAAATAAAATGGACCATTAAATAAACCGGTAAAAAAGAACTGAAATGTATATTTTTGAACCTTTTAAAATTATTTTCATCATAAAAACAAACTGCCAATGGATTGGTGATTTTTTTTTTTTTCAAAAATGAAATAAAATTAGTATTGAACGAAATTCAAGAAGAACGTATTTTGTAAATTGTAATAATGATTGATTTTATTTTATATTTGCTTGGATTTTAGGCTTGAATTAAATTATATAAAATACCAATAAATCTCTGAGATACACATTAAATACTTTTTAAAAAAACTAAAATTCATATTTTGATTTTGTTTATTAATTTTTTTTAAATGTTTATCTTTAAATTCTTAAAAACTTTTGGTTTATTATAAGATCTATCGGTATTTAATATAAATCCCTGGTATTAAAAGGAAATGGTGAAAAATGTAACACTTTTTATATCAACAAGTTTTAAATTAACAAGTGTTGGCTTCTAAAAAAAATCCAAAAAATTTTTTATATAAAAACTTTCCATAGTATGAAAGCGATAATTTATTTTCATTGTTTTGTGTTCATGAAATTATATAAGGATAATTAATGGCTCAATTATAAAGGAAATAAAACCGCAAATGTTTATAATAAATTTAAAATTTGAAAAAAAAAATACTTACATTTGGAAGTTGCCTCAAATTTTTCGCTTTTCTTTTTTCTTCTCCATTTCCATGGCTTAAAAAATCTTCCCAGCGCACTAAATTTACTTTTTCTTTCAAGTGGTGGTGATCGAGCACCAGAACCTAAACTATTTGTTCGTAAAGCAGCACCATTTTGTTTTTTGGCTGCAAAATAGTAAAAAAAAAAAATGATTAAAATAGAAATAATGATTTTTTTTTTAAATTGGCGTAAAATATTTCAGTAATTAATATAATTTGGTACTTATTTCCTACTGTATGATGAAATGGAAATTGGAAATAATATTTTTTTTTTAAATTCAATTAAAAAGCGTGAAAGCACTTAAAGAATATAAATACGTATCTTAAGCAAACCGTACATAAGTTGAAAACAACGCATAATTAAAATCGATAAACTAATTAAATGAAATAATTTTATGAGATAAATTAATTAAAATTATGTATAAAGATGGTAGACACACAGTTATATAACTAATGTGTCTTCTATGCAAATTGTAATTATTTTTATTACATTTCTTATATGCGCACGAGGGGGGTCCCCCTCCTGAAAACGAAAAAAAAAATTACCCTATGTTCCGGAATTGGCTAAAGTAACAAAGCGTTTTTTTTTTTGTTGATTTTTTGTACTATAATGTTATTTTTTCACTTTTTCAAAATTAACCCGTCCTAGAAAACAAAAGCGTGCGCATGTATGCTTATATGTATTCTCAAATGGTACTTTATCCTCTTCAGATTGTCATGTAATAATATTCAAATGACTAATTAAAAATTATGTAAATTAAATTAATAGAATTTACAAAGAAAAATAAATAAAACAGACATAGAAACTCATATTTTCTGAAGTTGTAGTACTCTTGTGATTATATAAGCAATTTGCTTATTTGAACTCCTACAAATTTTAGATATAAAGCTCTATTCAAATATATTGTGTTGACACATTTTGTTTTTATGTTGTTTTTTTTTCAAATATCTTCTTTGAAGTGTTTGTGTGCGTGTGATGCAATAGCCAAATGGTTAAAATAAATTCAAATACTTTCAATGGTTAACAAGGTGATGCTAATAAATCGTAGAGAACCACGTGACCTATTGGTTCCTTATGTAAGTAATAAATAATAATATATCTATACGTATTTCATGCACTTACAATCTTAAATTTGGCCCAAACAAATTTAATTTTTTGAACAGATATATTTTTGACACGATTGGAATTTTTTAATTTGTGTTTTTTTATGTCTGAGAACTTGAGCTATTCTTAAGAAGGAAAAAATTAAAAAGCGGGAGAAAATATCACAAAAAAAAAATTCTGAAAACATGATATAAATTATAAAACAATATTCAATATTTAGTATTATATTTATAGCCATAGGAAACTGCAAATCTTGGTGTAAATGTCCAGATATTATAAATTTATTTCTTAGACTTCCAGCAAAAATAAACTGCATTAGAAAATAACAATAACTCTGTCTAAAGTTATACAGGTTCATTGTTCATAGTTGAATTTCATAGAAAATAGATGTTTTTAATGCATTTTCTATTTGTTATGAGCTATGTCTTTGAACCTGTTAATTTTCGACAGAGTTAATATTTTCTAAAGCTTTTGTTTTTCCTGAATATCGAAGGCATACTGAAAAATATATTTATAAACAACTAGAAACTTACAGCAAGATTTGCAGTTTCTTATGGCTTTAAATACAATACCAAATTTTTAGTAGGTATTGGTTTATATCAGACCTTCCGAAAAAAGTTTTGATGATATTTCTCCCCTATTTTTTCGTTACCAATTTACGAATAGGTACTTCAAGCTTTCAAACAAAAAAAAAAAAAGAACGCGCCAAAAAATTCCAACCGTCTCAAAAGTAATACCTGTTCAAAATTTAATCAAAACAAAAGAAAAAATGGGTGAGCCAAGTTTAATGAATTTGGGCTCGTACGTATTATATTTTAAAATAAGTAGAATATAAATAATAAATATGTATGTAAATAAACAGTTCAGAATCGAGTTAATGAAAACAAAACAGACATCCAAAACCGTACTTATTTATTGTACAAGAAGATATGTACTTTTATTTTTCATTTTTCCAGACCAATTCAAAGTTGTTTCTTTCTTCTTTCGTTCATTTTTTTTTTTATTCGTATCTTGTTATAGTAATACCGCACATTCACGCTCTGTATTTCTTTGAAATATTATTCTATAAACGTGAAAAAAAAATAACAGATATTTAAAAACACATATAACCTTAACTTAACTTGACATGAAATGGAAGTACAGTTTATGTTTTTAAACGTCTTTCATATTATATTATATATTCGAAATTATTGGACAGACTTTGTGTTGACTGAAGAGTCTTCTTTCCTTTATCTTTTACTGAACCAGAGATGCCTTCAGCTATTTTTTTTTTCTTTTTAATAATTTTCTTTTTTTGAATAACGATTGCTTTACTCGAAAATTGCTATAATTATTATTTAGTTATATCTTTACTATACTAGCTAAGACCTAAGAATATTGCTTTATATATTATGGTAAAAAAAAAATCAAAGGGTTTATGCTTAATTTATTTTTATGAAAAAAAGATTCTATGTTTTTATTAATAAAAACAAAGAATAAAAAATACTTTCGCTTAGCTTTCTTAATTTTTAGAGACTAATGTTACCAACGCCATTTTTAATTAATTTTTCGTTTTTATAATTATGAATAAAACTAAACTAAGACTACTGTTTTAAAAACTTATTTTTTTTTAAAAAAACCATGAAGCTGATAGAATTTAGAGTAAATCTAAAAATCTGAACAAATCTCAGGGCGTCAATACTGTACCGAAATTGAAAGTAATTTTGAATTGAAGTACCAGATATTCAGAGTGACTTTATAAGGTATGATTAAATTTCAAATTTTGACCTGGAATGGTGTTCATGAAAGACGTCTCCATTTTCAATAAATGTATTTTTGAAGGCTTCATTTTAGGATAATTGTGATCTGAATGAAGCGAACTTGATTCAACATGATTTTCAACAACCATTATTTTCATTATCTAAGTTAAATTAACTTAAATACTGTGGAATTCGTAGATTGGTATGATGTAACATACCATGCAATTGAATTTTTTTTTTCATTATCTTAACTATACAATTAAAAATTTTGAGTGACAACATTATTTTTCTCTGAATATCATTTTACTATGTTCCGTATAGTGTTATTCATTCATATTATCAATTTAATTAACTGAAAGTTGATATGAGGAAGAAACATATCTTGACATCTAAAAACAGTCATGTAATACAAATTGAAACAAGAAAATAAATGCAATTACGACACTAAAAATGTATTAAAAAAAATAATAATAATATAATTACATTTTAAACGAGATCCAATTACACTTTATATATGATATGATGGTGGTCGTGACAGAGACATAGTAGGCAAGTGCCTAATATTCTTGTATACTTATGTAAAAAAAAAATAAGTTTCTATACAGCAAGCCATATTTTAGCTTTTTCATTTCGTTCGGAAAACTTTTCTGTTTTTTTTTTCCATTTTTTTTTTTTTGACTTCACAGATAATGTAATATCAGTGTTTTAAATGGTTTATTGAAAGCTTTCCGTCGTTCGTGGTTTATAATGTTTCAGTGGCTGAACTTTATATGGGTTAAAGAAAAAGGACAATCCTACAATATATTCCAGCAATATTTTCTATTTTCATTCTAAACTACATATATACGCTATAAGTATAACATATATGTATGAATATAACATACACGTATTGAATGAATATCAATGGGTATTATTATTATTATAGTGGTAGGGTGTCGTTTTTATATGTATAATATGTAGTATAGGGAAGTTAGTAACAGAAAAAAAAACATGCACAGCACTTATGGTCTAGACGATTTGAATGGAAAGGTACTTCTTTATAAGTAGTTAAGTACTTTCTATAATATTACATGCTAAATACATTTTTATAATAAACGAAGTTACAAGAACTTTCACTATACAATGTACTTGCTAAATTTCGAATATGATGGAGGGTATAAACAGCGCAGTAACTTCTTAGATACCATGCATACTTTAAACATTATACAAAATTGACAATAACGAATATTGAATAAAATAGGAGGTGCTGAGTAATGAGTTGCTGACTGCGACATATAACAAAAGATTAAAATTCAAACTGTGAAAATTGGTTGAAAGAACAACATCATACTGAGTATATTGACTATTATGGATTTATAAATGAGCAAATATTAAGAAATATTTGACGAAGAGAAGCCTATAAAAGAAAATATATCTATTTTATACTTGATAAATTTATATAAAATGTACATTAAATATACTTTTGGCAACAAGTGGTATACAATTTAATGATTCTATTGAATGACAATCAATAATCAGAAATGATTATTTGTCAAAAGACTTCAATTCAATTTTTCGAATGTTCTGGGTAGAAAGTTATATCGTGAGAAAATTGTATCCTTTTATTGAATGCACTCCTGTGTAGTGCTGAGAAAGATGATTTGTTTTTTCTTTTATCTAGATAAGATAATAGATTAAACTCATTTTTTAAATCGTATATAGATATATATTACAGATAATTGACAAAAAAAAAATCATCTAGATGATAGATAAATAATGTACTCGGATACCTTTTGTTTCAATCAATAAAATAATAATTTCATAAAATAAAATAAATTATATTTATATAGGGTAGACCCGGGACAGGTTTTCCGCGGAAGTAAGTTTGTACTTTGCGTTTTATTTTCAGTATAATCGTCGATATTCAAATCTTAGGTAGTTTTAGTTGTCGCTCACTTGTCAAGAAAATATAAACGCTATTGTTCCTTTAGTTTAAGAATTATATCAATTTGTAGCTTTTATGATACCAAAAGGAATTTGTATTGTATTTAATAATTTCTTAAAAGTAATGTACTTCCAGTTTGAAGTTATATTAGCACATCTTCTTCAAAAATCTAAAAACTGTGTTGAGGCAAGTTTGGATTTTTTTTTTGGGGTAAGTTTGCATATGAAAAAATATATACACACACAAAAAATGATTACAAATGAAAAATGAAACGTTTCAACACTACCCTGAAGGGTAAGTTAATTTGCACTGCCGACTTTGGTGTATATATTCATTTATATCTCAGAACTGACAACTCTAATGTATAAAATGTAGCTGAAAGTTATGCTTTTCATAAAATTCTCCTTGTAACCGAAGTTATGTCGCTCAATTAAAAAGAGGGCAAATAGGCCCCGGTCTACCCTACTTATTTAGTATACTTTACAAAGTGATTTTTTGGGTTGACAAATAGAGATTTTTCAAATACTGTTCTGACAGGTGATTTATTCGATGCATAAAAATGAACAAGCCTGTGTTTTAAACATCTGCTGATAGCGGAATTATTTATGAGCATTTTTTTTTTTAGATATTACTATTTTGTATCATTGATTGACTACCATCACTAGACAAGAAATATGAAATAATAGTTTACTATAAAGAGTAAAGCTGGTACCTATTAAACATAAGTGTAAGTGCCACGAACAAAGAACAAATTTAATCTGAAAATGAATTATAAAAATGCATACCATCGTGCAAACCGTAATTTGTTTGACCAAAAATATACGCTAACAATTATCATAATAAAATAATAAAACCAGAATATTTTCGTTATTTTGAAGTCTTGTCTTCACATAATCTTAGGCCGTTTCTTAATTCACCATTTTTGGCTACATTTCTTGCTAAATTGAAGCTAAATTTAATTTATCCGCCTTTAGACATGACTAAACTTATTATTTAAAATTGAGAAATGACCTTAGCAATTAAATTTTCATCAGACCATAAAGTAACGATAAATTTTATTGACTTAGAAATAAATCAATATGAAAGAATGTTTAATATAAAAATAGTTTTCTAACAATTTTTCATTTATAGATATTTTCATTATAATTTTTTTATTTTTTCTATCTTTATTGCAATTAAGTTCTTCATATAAAGGCATACTACTATTTCTCTATGAGTTCATTGCGAAATATTATTAAATATATTATACATTATATTTATTAACTGTGTTTAGATACCGCGATTATATATAAATGTTTAAACTATATACACTACACACTAAGCCGTTACCTCAACACGTTTATAATAATATACATCTACTTTAATAGCTCTCCAGTTACACTTTCATGTGTACTTTTTTTTTTGTCTTGTTTATTGCGCGTTTCTCAATTTTCAAGCCATATTATTATTTATTATTTTATTATAAATGTGAATGAGTTTGTCTTCTCTTCAACTTCAATAGTATTTTTACACACTTTTGCTGTTATTTTATATTATACTATATTATGTTTATGTATTATTTTAAATGAAAGTATAAATTATACAGAAAGAGAATGATAAAAAAAAAAAACTATTTTTATTTATAAATGTAGAAATAGACTACATAGATATTGGTTTTAAAGTTACATATTTAGTGAAAAAAGAAATACCACAGTCTTCTTTGTATTTTATTTGTCTACCACCATTATTATTTGACTTGATGTGATTTATATGGAGTTCTTTTTAACTTGAATAAATCTTAACAATTATAATATAGTTATATTATATGGTATGAAGCATAGAGTCAATGCACTTAAAAATATATAATGTACCTAGGTAGAAATTATCTCTGCGCATTAGTTTAAACCTGTATTGTGTACACTGTACACGTATAAGTGTATAAGTATATATTAGAAAAATCAAAAATCCAATAAAAATACAGAAAAATTATGAATAAAATCATAATTGACTAAATAATATGTTTATTATTGAAGAGTTTACAAAATAAATAGAATATTTATTTTTATTTGTATGTTTGGAAAATACAAAGTGAAAAAAAAGAAGAAGACAAATAAAATTATGTACACAATTTCATATGTTTTAAAAAACCAAACAAGAAACAAACTATTCCGATGGTCTTTCATTATTAAATTATTTTAAATGTTAGGAGAAAAAATTGGAAGAAATTAAATGAAAACTTATTATTGACTTATCTATTGACTTTATCAAATGCCTCAAATAACACTAATTAATATTTACAAATGGTATTCTAATTAAGTTGAATCTAAAGCAATGATTGGTGCTTCATCTTAAATGCACTTAACGCACTGTCTTACTGGGTATCACTGTATCTGCAGATATTCACGGATATGGATACCTATTTAAATCCGTGATCAGATCATATTTATTATTTAACCTAATATTTAAATTAAATCTTCGATACGCTCGTTCGTAAATTAACTTACCGATTAAAATGATGAACACTTAAGTTTACAATTATTTCTCTAGGGTATTAATTTTGAACACGTCTAGTTCCATGGAAAAATATTGCAAATCGGCGATATTTTTTTTTTGTAAAAATACGTGGATTTTTAATTAGCCGTGTTCGTAATAAGGTGTTAATAAATTTTAATAACTGTTTTCTTATTTATCTATCTATCTTTAATCAAGAATGCAAGAACATTTTTTTTTTCGGTTCAGAATAACAAATGTTTTATTTCAAACGTGTGCTATCCAGTCTCCATTTCAACATACATTTTAATATTTACTTTTTTTGCGAGATATTGAATATGCGTGTGATTACAACAAACGTAATTAAACCATATAGAGTGTGTTTGTTCTACATAAAAACTACAGGAAGAAAATAAAGAAAATGTATTCATAAAATTAATATATGTAATCATTAAAAGATTTGCAATATAAAATTACTTTGATATTCATCAACAAAAAATGCAATAGCGGATATACATGCGTCAATATATTATAAACAACAACAACAACATACTTATAATTATGCATATATGTAGTATCTAGTATGACATTGTTATATATAAATATATATTTAATTCATATACTTTAGATGTGGATTAGATATCATATTCGAATGATGATACTTATATTAGTTGATTTGAAGACGAACTCATTCATCCATATGACATAAAATACTTGTTTCCACGAAACTCTTATTATTTAATAATGGAAAATTGGAAAATTATGTATAGGTGTATGTAATTTAAATTTGATATTTAATCATGCATGTAGATTGTACCATATATTTTTTTTTTATATTTTTTATTATTATTATTATATAGCGTAACGTGTATGGAATTATTAAAGAAATTTTAAAATACCAACAAGAATGCTTTTATAACTTAATAATATATTGATTAAAATACTTATGAAAGGGCTATTCAGAAAATTTTCATTACCATTTACCGTCATATTCTTATGTATACATAAAAGAAAAGAGAAAATACGTAGAAGAATCTATAAAAGACGTATAGAAAATATCCGAATAAGCTAATTATTTATTCACGCGCGAAACATTGTATACAGTGTCTGCTTATGTTTATTAAGAGAGAAATATCAATTTGTAATGTACCAATGTTCAAGATATGTGATTCGCACGAATGACTGTATATTTCATTCATAAAAAAAAAAGAAAAAAAAAACACACAGAATACATTTAAAATACATATATATGAATATAGTTATATAGAATATATACATAAACACTATTATTGTACCTACACGTAATATTCACAAAAAATTTCAAATATACAAAATAAATGAGAACAAATCATTAAGTACAAACAGATTGTAAATGCTTTGAAGAAAATGTAGATATTGGATGATTATTTTGAATTTGAATTATATTATTATATGCTTA